>MU551713.1:99381-189459 GCA_024362625.1 Silurus asotus
TATATATATATATATATATATAATATATATCAGCGTACCCGCTGACACATACTGTTATGGTTATTATCCATGATGCTGCCTCTAGACCGTGCTTCTATGCCGAATACACAGAGAAATTAAGTATTGATCAGGATGCTTGTTTTTTCAAGGTCACAAGAAAATTAAGTCATGATAACGAGAAAACAAGAAAGGAAAAATGATAAATCATGGCCTCCTCTTAGGACGTCGGAAGAAAAAACACAATCAGACAAGATTTGCATTTCACATGTCGGCAAAAATACAATTAATTCGGCTGAATGTCCTGTAAAAAAATTAATGTACAGAACTAAATTAGAACAAAATATACCTTTACAGCGGAAATCCTAAGAGGCCATGCATTATATTGTTTTCTTGTTTTCATAAACATTGTTTCCTCGTGGTCAGTATTACATTTTCTGTGTATTCGGCGTAAGAGCAAGTTCTAGAGGCATCATCATGGATAATAACCATAACCCTTTGTTGGAGCAGACCTGGTACTACACATTGTACTGGTTATTATCCATGATGCTGCCTCTAGAACTTGCTCTTATGCCGAATACACAGAAACATTCATTACTGATCACAAGGAATGTTCTAGATGCAGCATCATGGATAACATGTTGACGAGCCCCAAATGGTTATGGTTATTATCCATGATGCTGCCTCTAAAACATCAATCGTTTGATTATTTGGAGTCACCTCTACTGTGTACCAAAATGACTTTTACCTGACTAAAACCGAAAGTGCAAAACTATTTCTTTGTGGTGGCTAACGTTATGTTAGAACTAGAAAATATAAAAGCATGCTGCTTTCAAAGACAAGGTTGTGTCTAAACCCTATGTAGAGTCACTACTACTGGAGTTTAACATTTTCTTACAGCATGCAAGTTCTGTACTTTGTTTTTAATACTACAGCAATCTGCCAGTTATACGTACATTTTTTACCAGTTTGTATTTACAAGTGATATTGTTGAACGTTCACAAAACAGGATAGTAGTCACTCACATGCTTCTGTTTTGCTTTTTCCTGTCTACATTTAATACATTGAAAAAAGAAACCCTGATGGTAATGCTGTATAGAAATTAGGAAAATATAATGGCTTCTATCCTGAGCCCTTACTCATGGTGGAATACTGAACCTGACCCCAACATTGGAGACTCCTTTCATTAAAACTATACCATATCAATAATTATAGGCTTGTGTTCCTGTTTAAGTATAAAAAGCGCTATTAGATTTGGATTACAGCCAAAACTATAGATAGAGATACTGTTCTAGAACTTCCATGCCTAAAGTCAACAGCATCTCTGTGGAATTTAAGTACAAAATGTGTGTTAATAAAATGTTAATAGGGAAATGACGAACAGTAAATTAAGAAAGCGAACAAGAAGTTTCCATTGCTGGAGCTGTGATTGGGCTGAGCAGCAACAGCAGCAGCAACAGATGGCGTTTACACATTACTCGCTCTCCATGGAGTGAGATTCACTCGGGGGAGTCTGTTTCAGCATCCATACGGCTGCCAGATCGCATTCGGGTTCTTATTATATTAAGATGCAAGTGCTTCAATAACTGTTTGCATGCCTGGGCCACTAAATCCATGTCGGATCCTTTAAGATGGAACACCAAAGTAGAAGTTTCTTGACTCACAGTGTTTTTGAAGTGGGTGTGGCTGTTTATTCTTGGGCAAAGTGCAGGTTTAAATCTGACCAACCGCAAGGCTGGTGTTTTCACGTTTGAACAGGCTCTTCAGGTTTCTCAGTGATGAGTCTGTAGCTTGTTAGGTATGTGCACCGAGGCTCAACACCTGCACGGACGAGAGTAAAGGGCAGAAGGATATAAATCAAGCATGCTCATTAGAATAATAGGACATCGGCCTGTAGGACAGTTCTCATATCAGCCTACTTGGTGTTTTCGCATCGTGTGCTATAAACAGCACTGTTTCTAGGCATAGGCTTGGAGGGGGGGTTGTGCCAGTAAGCGCCCTCTGCCCTGCTACACTCATTGAAATGATTTACCAGTTTTTCTGCTGAAGTTTAATATACAATATACGTTTACATACTTGAATGCAGGCAATTTTGCAATGATTCTTAAATATATATTTTTTTTCTGAAAGGTTGCGAATCATTTGTATGGTGTGGGGGTGGAGCATTGTGTTGGGAGGGTGGAGCCATTAAAGGCAGTGGGGGGGTGACGATAGGAATCTTGCCTAAGGTGACAAAAAAAAGGCTACAAATGGCCCTGGCTATAAAGTTTTTCCTATAAATCCTTTTTTGAATTATGTTTTTATTTAAATTTAAACTAATGTTTATTGTAACATATTTAAAACATTTAATTTAATTTGATTTAATCAGGTCTTTAGTTCAATATCTTTTTCAGCATGACGCAATCGGGTTGTATTTGGCCAAGGTAAAGCCGCATTTCTACAGGAAATTCTTTATCATATAGATGACGTTGAAGTCATCGTTGTTAAAGGGTAAAATGTGGATTTAGATACCGTAGGCCAGACCACAGACAAGCCAGAAGGTTTCACTTGTGTAGAAGCTCTGTGAGGTCTGATTCAGGGGGAAAACCTGTAAAACAGGGTGTTTTAGGACTGATGCCAAAAGTCAGTAGCAATCCTGATTTCCAGTTGTCCTGTAGCTAATGTATACCATCTAGTTATCCATCCTGCCCTGTGTATTCAGTGTTGCACTCTGAGAAAAAGAAGAGTAAAAGGTGCTTTTTTACTTGTCACGTACTTGAAAGCACTTTCTTTGCAGATCCCAGCAATGTTTGGAAGCTGTGGTCAAAACGCAGGGTTACCCATGATACAGAGTACACAGTATTTTATATATATATATATATATATACACACACACACACACACACACACACTTTACCAGGGTTTCAAAGGGGGCGGGACATTTTTGCTTTAATTCTGGAAACTACTCATTGAAACTTTAGAAATACTCCAAGTTGGAAATGTATGTGCATTTACAGGAATTAATGGGAATTTATTAGAAATTTATATAAACTGTATCGTACACGAACATAAATATAAACATTTTGTTTGGTCATAAACTGACGCATGCAAACAGATTTAAAATGACATTTTTGACTTTATTTTTTGTATCATTTTGTTGCACAACAGCTTACACAAGGGAGTTTTTAACATAAATGTATTAACCATTTATGTCATTTACGTGAAAACTCACCAAGATGGAAATTCTTTTACATTATTTTGTGTGCAGGATTCAAGAAATAACCGGTGTTATGTTATAGAGGAATGCGCAGCGTATGTAGTGGTGTTTTTTTTAACTACATTTAGGTTTCCAGATATAGGATAACTTGCAATTTCGTAAATTCCCAGTTTATTTTGATTAATTCCCATCAAAAGTTTCCACTATTGAAAATTCCTGGAATTTTGCAACCTGATGCATTATACAGTGTCAAAGGTGTATAAACCTCACTTTGTTGGACTTCCGAACAAAACAGACCTACCGGTCAGGGACTTACCGAACATGTAAGAGAAGAAAAAAACACACCAACAAGGGGAGGTTATGGAAGTCGTTTATGGAGGCTATTTACCTGATGCCCAGCCTTGGAAGTGATAACTTCAGTTTTCAGGATCGCATCAAAGTTCATGAAGTGGATGTGACAAAAAAAAGCGCTTTAAGTTGGTTTGAATTGGGCCTGCTATAGCCTTTCATAGCAGAATGTTCTAGTATATTGAGATATCTAAGTATACAAGATACCGTAATTTTCAGGCTATAAAGCGCACCCATATATAAGCCGCACCCACTGAATTTGACAAAGATTTTAATTTAACATAAATAAGCCGCACCTGTCTATAAGCCTATGTCTACATTTAAACTAATGAACTTTACACAGACTTTAACGAAAGACAGTGTCTGTAACATGGTGTAACGGGTGAAATTTGTTGTGTTTCCTTTAAGAGCAGAGCTTCATTTTGGGAACAGCTTGCCGCTGCATTTTTTTTTTCCGGTATTACTGCATGTGTGCAAGACTGAGGATTATGTCCTTATTATTTTCTGATGCTCATTTCTAAGTTTCTTTGACTAACCCGTAATGCTGTTGCCAAGAAAATTAAAAAAGCACGAGTTTTGGAAACCTGTCTGTGCTTATATGATTTCTGTTGCAACTGGAATTAGCGAGCTCTCCCTTCACCCAGACTCAACGTGTTACAACGGCTTGTATCTAAACAGTAGCCGACCAAGAAAGTCATTGTTCATTGTCCTACTCCTTCCTTTCACAACAATTTCTCTCGAGAGTTTATCTTTTGGCATCGTTGTGTGTTTAAAAAAAAAAACTTTATTTCTCCTGATGCCATGCAGCTCAGAACACAGGTGAGGTGCATTTTTTCGTTTCCGTTCGGAAATTTAATTGGTTTAATGTTATGTCGCTCAGTTTTTTGGCTTAAAGTTTGTGAAACCAGGAAAAACCCAGGAAAAATCCATAAATACGCCGCTTCGTTGTTTAAGACGCGGGGTTCAAAACGTGGGAAAAAAGTAGAGGCTTATAGTCTGAAAAATACGGTAAATATTTGAATATATCTTGGTATCTATCGATGATAAAATGCTTATTTTTTATGAAAGGTACTGCGTTGCCTTAAACGGCGTGTTTGTCATAGACCAGGTCCATCAGCGTGCGTGTGTGTGGTGTATGTGCTGTCGAATCAATAATAGCAGCCGCAGTCAGAGGGCTGGTGGTAATGGAGCTCTTAGCAGAGTGTGGTGTCATGCAGTCAGTTATGCATAGCAGGAAGGAGGGAGGAGAAGAATTCCACATCTCTACTGCACGGCTGCGATCCACTCCGAAAATAACCAATCCCACGCCTTAACCCTGGCAGTCTGGGTGTGAGTGTGTGTGTGTGTGTGTCCATGTTGTTGATGTGGGAGTGCATGTGGGTAAGAAGAAGAAACATGTCCAGAAAAGCTGAGCGGTTAGAACGGAGGAGAAAACGTGAACAAGCGAGTAGAGGAAGACGATCAGAAAGCGAAGATAATGAAAGGTGAAACCGCTGTTGTTTTGTGGTCAGATATGCAATAACAGAAGTTCCTGTCAGTCTGCTGTGTGGCCTGCGTGCTCTGTGTGTTCCTTGGTTTTTTTTTATTTTTCATGCTCCTCCCTTTCTTCTTTTTTCCCTCCTCCCTTCTTCTCTTCTCTTCTCCTCTCCCGCCTTTTCCAGCCACTGAAACAAACAAGTATAGGGCAGCTCAACAGGGAGGTGTGTGTATGTGTGTGTGCTTGTACGGCAGATGGGAGGATGTTTTTCTGCTCAGTACAGATCAGCAGGCTGGGGGGTTTGGTGCATAAGCTCCACCTCCCTCTCCCCACCCTGCCTCATGGGCAGGGCTACAAGGAGGCAGCATTCGACTGAACTTAAGGAGCACTCAGCTCCTGATCTGCTGTATTTTGCATTCATCTCTCACTCCTTTTCCCTTGCTAGACGCCTGCCATGAAGATCCAGGAGGCCATCAACGGCCCGGAGCCTTCAGAACGCTGCGAGGACGTTCCTCGCCTCGACCTGTCCGCTTTAATGGAGGACAGCAACTGGGGAGGTCAGTCTCTCTCTCTCTCTCTCTCTCTCTCTCTCTCTCGGTTTCTTTCCTTCTTCTCTTCTGTGTTTCCTCCCTGCTGTACATTGCTTGCTCTTGCAGCACATGGGTGGCAGCTGCAAACCTACTTTGTTGTGCTTGAGAGATCAGATTACATTGCTTTGGTCAAGTATCTATTTCTCCTTGGAATACACCATGCTGCCTACATGAAAGGCTTCATTTTGCTCAGCAGTTTGTTTGTATAAAAAGTAAAAGTGCTGTAACTAATTGGAGAGATGGTCAGATCTGTGGGTTCAAACCTGCATTTGAAACTTAATGGATGTTTTTAATGAGACTGCATTAAGGATCTTGCATGGCTGTTCCATTGGGATTTTTTTTTTTTGTTTTTTTTAAATAAAGCCTCCACATTGCGGTTAAGATTCTGTGCATGTGTAGCCAAATATCTTGTTATGGATCGTTTTGAATGGATTTTTTGCCCAATGGATACAATATTATTCCATTTTGTATACAGCTTTTATGAATAACAGGTTTCCCACTATTAAAATGGGTAATGTGGCCTTAACAAAAATCACTTGATATTTAGGTGATTAATATTGTTGATTATTAGTATAATTGCCATTGGCGAGACTAAAAATGATCACAAATTCTTTGGCATAATTACTAATGATGATAATAATATAATGTCATAGTGCCAAATCATAATGCAAAAAATAAGCTCAAAGGTTGTGGATTATAATCATATTTTATGGGCCATATACGAGAATGAATGCATTAGTCTGTATCTCTCTCTCTCTCTCTCCCTTGCTCTCTCTCTCTCACACCCGTTTTGTGGGCCAGCCCTGAAGGACACACACACACACACACACACACACACACACACACACCCCCCCCACACACGCCTTTCTTCCTATATGCAAACTAATTTTTTTACATGGCTGCCAGTTACCTATGAGCACAAACCTGTACATGCCCGCACCCAGGCATATGCGTGCACACACACACACACACACACACAAACGCAAGACCTTGGCAGTGTGAGTCTCGCCCAAACAGTGCAAAAATTCTGCAGCGTCTCTCCGTCTTTTGGAGCAGAGATACAGACCTGATGGATTGAGTTGCCAGATTGAGTAATTTTTTACCCTTTGAATTTAAAGCTGCTTAAACAGAATCAGTGTCAGCTGCAGTTTTATGTTCTTTCATGTCCAGAGATGCCCCTGCATGGTGTGTTTTTTTTAGCTGTTACATCATCCACAGCTTTTCGGTTTCACCGTCTTGATCGCTAGAGTGTAGATAACAAGAATCTCCACATGACTGCAATCAGCAGCAAACAAAAACCTGTGCTTTAAACTCTTTCACAGTAGAAGCCTACAGGGGTTGTGTGGGTGTTAAACGTGTATACAAAATAGTAGAGATGCTTAATCTAATTAAAATAATAATAAAAATAAAAAAAAAACTATCTCGCAGGGAGGAATCCCTCTCAAATGTGTTAGAATACCACTATCGATATGTGCATCTGAGGGTATGTGGGAACCACAAAGAAAGAGTTTTGAAAACCATAAAATGTTAAAAAGTTAGAAAAGAGTTGTATCTTTTTAGTAATAATGAAATGGGCAGACTTTTGTTCATTCATTTATTCTTTAATAACTGCTTTATTAGACATTTAGGTTATGTGCTAGATGCCCTTATCTCATTTATACAAGTGAAAAGCTAAGGGGTTAAGGGCCTTCCTCAGGGGCCCCAGAGTGGCAGCTTGGTGTGGCTGGGATTTAAACTCACGATATTCGGTAATGTATAATGCATTAACCACTTAAAGAAACGATAAGAAAGGTGCCTTATGCTTGTTACATGCACTTTATAGAACTGCAAAATTCTTTCCTCGCATATCCCAGCGATGTTAGGATACAGCACCCCTCGAGCACAGAGGGCTAAGGGCCTTGCTGAAGGGCCCCAAGTGAGGCAGCTTGGCAATACCCAGGCTTATAAAGCCCAACTTTTTGCTAAGTAGCCCAGAGCCTTAACCACTAAGAAATCTTTGGTCAGTGTCACAGTGAATCCAGAGTCTATCCAGAAACATTTTAGGTGGGAATACAGTCCATTTCAGGGCAGCATATTTTCACCATAAAGATGCTAATCTTATTCAACTGTTATACATATAATGCTTTCTTAACATTCTGTAGTACCAAACAACACAATCCACATACAGAATGTTTATGAGAGGTGGAAAAAGAACTAGAGAACCCAAAGGAAACCCGCAAGGACACCAGAAATAAATGTACAGACTCTGCCAACACACTAACCCGAGCTCAGTCTTAAACCAGGGAGATGAGATGGGGGGGAGAACAATATGTACTACTTCATATTTTAAAACATTTTTGTGGCCAGAAAAGTGTCCATAATTTTCATTTTAAAGTTCTCCAGAAAGGAAATGCGTCAGAAGTAGTTGCCTGTGGTAATCTCATGTAACACTACAAATGGATGAGCTCATTTTAAACAATGGTCCATGATTAAAGGATAACGCAAGACAATGCTCCATGATCAAAAGATAATCCTATGAAGACTTATTCTCACTTACTCTCTTCCAAAGTCTTGCCTTAATGGAAACCCCCCTAGAAGCACATGGTAGTAGTGGGCGAAGGAGTAGCTCGGTGGTTAAGACATTGAACTTCTGATCGAAAGGTCATGAGTTTAAATCTCTGCACCACAATGGAGAGAGGCTGAACAGACAGCAGATGAGCCTTCTGAAATAGACATGTAGATGGCGGGGGGGGTCAACCTTTGTCGACAGTACCAAAGCTGTTTCCGTGACCCCGCAGCAACGCCAAGTGCCAGGATACAATGCACACGCCCGTACAACGGCGTCAGGAGAAAATCCTCATTCTCTGCTTTTCCAGTCAGATTGCATCATCGTCTGAGTGTTTTCACACACTGTTAAACTTTATTTATACATGAGTTTAAAAACTCATGCAAACTTATTGAAAAAAGGGTCATATTTATCTTATTTTTACCCAAGAAAGGAGCTACATTTGAGCAAATGAGAAAAGAAATACAGCTGTTGGTTTGCTTGAGCTCATCAGGGAAAGTTCGGCTCGGTTTCATCTGTCAACACAATAACAATCAGAAAACAACAACAATAAAAAAAAAAAAAGGTGCCTCTTGCATGTCAGTGTTCAGGACGAGACCCAAGGCAGTTACTGTACATGTGGAGAGAAAAACAAAGAATACGTGGGAATAGTACTGGTAATATAATACAAAAAAAATACACTTGAAGCATGATGCACACTCTGACACACGTGGGTGTTTGTTTTATGCATGTGTGCTCTTAAATGACCTTGCGTCCTTTGCTGCAGTCTTGGTATTGTCACTGCTTGTTTCTTGGCAACAGCTCTATGCTGTTTTTCCCCCCTCTTTTCTTCTCTGACATCAATCATATGTTTGAGTTAAGCTTTGTTCCTTAGTCCAAGATTAGAACTTCTCCCATTAAGATTAGAAACAAACCTGTACCATGATTTGTTTAAGCACGATGTTAATCCTAAAGCTCATGAACATGTTCAGTATGAACACCAGACTCTGGTTATATTCTTCTATGTAAAGTAGTTCCCCTGCTTTGTATGGATGTGTGCGTATTATATATTAATATATACATGTATATTGTTGATAGAACCAGTGCCAGCTTATTCGTCGTGGCACAGAGACAACATGGAGAGTGAAGAAGCTCACCTGTCCCCCCACAGCGGGGGCAAAATGATCCGTCAGCTGCTGGAGGAAGACTCGGATCCCATGGTCTCGCCACGCTTTTATGCCTACGGGAACTCGCAGCAGTACCTGGATGACACCGAGGTGCCTCCCTCGCCACCCAACACGCACTCTTTCATCAGGTGAGAGCAAACCTGGAACTTACTGACAGCTAGTCATGTATGTTTTATACTGTTTAATACTTTTTTTTACACTGGAAACCACAAGGGGTCAAGTCTGCTTTGTAGAAAAAAGCAGACATAGGTACATCACATCACAGCTAAATTCTTATCTTTGCAAGCTAGGTTGTTAGGAAGTTGGGGTCAAAGTGCAGGGTCAGCCCTGAAGGACAAGTTAAGAACTCTCTTCAAAAAGCCCAGCAGGGGCAGTTGAGCCCCCCCCCCCAACTTACTAATCAGTAACCGGGAGCATTAACTGGGGATGTGGTAGCTCAATTCATTAGGAAGTTGGGGTCAAAGTGCAGGGTCAGCCCTGAAGCACAAGTTAAGAACTCTCTTCAAAAAGCCCAGCAGGGGCAGTTGAGCCCCCCCCCCCAACTTACTAATCAGTAACCGGGAGCATTAACTGGGGATGTGGTAGCTCAATTCAGTTCCCAGCAGGGGCAGTTGAGCCCCCCCCCCCAACTTACTAATCAGTAACCAGGAGCATTAACTGGGGATGTGGTAGCTCAATTCATTTCCATTTCTTTTTTTTTTTGTATAGCACATTTTACAATGGATATTGTCTCAAAGCAGTGTTGCACAGATAAAACGGTTGTAAGGTTGTATAAAATAATGTGTAAGTGTATTGACAAGTTTTGAATTGCTGAGCCAGTGGCAAATGTGGCAAGGAAAAACTACCTGAGATGGCATGAGGAGGATAATTTGAGAGGAACCAGGCTCAAAAGAGGTCCCATCTTCATCAGGGTTCTGGTAGCTCAGTGGTTAAGGCATCGGACTTTGGATAAAAAGGTTACGAGTTCAAATTCCAGCACAACCAAGATGCCAGTGGGGGCCATTATGCAAGGCCCTTAACACTCAACTGCAAAGTTGTGAGCCACTCTGGATAAAGGTGTCTGCCAAAATGCCTTAAATGGAAATGTTGAGCCACCGGTCAACTTTCAGCATTTCCATTTTGTTCATTTGTCTAAAGCTTTTATTCAAAGAGGTTTCCCAACTAGGACAGGATACAACTGAGCAGTTAGCATCTTGCTCACAGACCCAACAATTATAGGTTGTGAGCTCAAATCCCAAATTCTACCAATAAAAAGTTCAAACCCTTTAACCATAAAACCACCATTTCTCAGAACAAGAGCTAGAGATATTTAAGGCTTGGGAATCATTTAGTTTTTCATGGCTGCCATTCTAATAATCTGTCAAACAAAACTGTGTCTGTGAATCAGCAGTTGTAGGAGGGAATCCACTTTAGTGGCATTTACAACTAAACAAATAAAAGCTCTGTAAGAAGATAGATCATCTACACACACATCCGGAAAGTGCAAATCTGTATTTCCGACTTATTGTCTCGTGTGAAGATATAAATGAGGTTATAATATTCCGTTGTTAAGGAACAAAAGGATGATTTCTTCTTCTATGTTTCACGTTCAGCCGGCGGCGGAGTTCTTCGCTCGGTTCGTGTGATAACGAAGGCGAGACCCTCACCTCGACGCAGCTCTCTAAAAAGATCCACAACCTGAGGAAAAAGATCCGCAAGTTCGAGGAAAAGTTCGAGGAAGAACGCAAGTACAGGGTTAGTAAGAGCGAACGTTGCAGAAAGTCCCAGATTGTGATAGAGCAGCAGGGAAATTCGAACGGATACCCGAACTGCTTTTTTAATAAACGGCCCCTTACAAGTCTGTTTCCTGTTTTCTGAGACAACAATAATGGGCGCTGTGTTTTTTCCCTCCCTAGCCGTCACACAGTGACAAAGCGGCCAACCCCGAGGTCCTGAGGTGGATGAATGAGCTGGCCAAGCTCCGCAAAGACCTCAAAGGTATGCCTAACACTTCACGTACAAAGCAGGAAGGAAGAATTAGAGCGCTTAGCGTCTTATAAGTCGGGCTAATCCAACACTCATGACGTTTTTCGGTAAATCGACGGAAGAAAAAAAACAAAAATGCACTCTCAAAGGTCAGCCTTTAGCTACTTAATGAGAAATGGAAGAAGTCGTACCGTCATGCTATTCTGTCAGGTTAACCTCACAACTGTCCAAGAGTCGTGGATTTCCCACCATTACACTTATTAGCTTTTCTTTCTTGTATGTATTATATAATAAGCCATTGCAGTAAAAAAAAAGAAAGCATTTGATATCAGGAAAAACGAGTCACGTCTCTCCTGACCCTTTCACAGAGCACAGTCTGCTGAAGTCAGAGGAAGATTTGGCTCCTTTGCCACGGCAGCGGAGCAACACACTGCCCAAAAGCTTCGGCTCTCAGCTGGAGAAGAAAAGCAGCGAGGCCAAAACGCCCAAACCGCCTGTGGAGAGCACACTGGAAACGGTGATGAACAAACTTCTGGAGAAGCGCACAGAGGCCGGCCGGCCCGAGGACATCAAGGCAAGAGTCTACTAAATGTTCCAAGGAAGAATCAGTGTATTTAGCCTTTATATCAGGAGTCTCCAATGTTAGTTGGTCGTAACATTCAGACAGTTTTACACCATGTGAAAGTCATCAGGATTGAAGGCTTTCAAATATTATTTTTTTTTACAAATAATGGAAGCTTATCTCTACTCAGTTATTCACAGAGCCTTAATGTCGAAATCATTCTCAAATCAGGCCAAATTTTAGCTTGAACCCAACACACACACCGCTAAAGAGTAAAAAAACTGAACTGTGTGTGTAGGTCCCCAAGGACTGCCTATGATCACACACTCCTGTCAGACAATGTTGAGATGTTCAGTATCTAAAAGTGTTTGTAACTGTTTCCTATAAAAATAAAATAAATAAATAAAAATAAAATGTCATTAGAGGGTTAAAAAAGAAGGCAGTCAACTATGTGCATTTTTCTTTCTTAGCACAAACAACAGGGTTCCATGTTTACAGACATAGTTATAGAACATAGATAATACAGACTTATTCTTCTGTTGATAGATAGATAGATAGATAGATAGATAGATAGATAGATTACTTATTAAATAATAATTGTGCAAAAAACACAAAACAAACAAAAAACTTTTTACTTGTTAGCAAAGTTAACATCATTTTCTTTAGAGGTTAAAGGTGCAAACCAACCAGCTTTTATTCAAATAAACATTTAATATTGAATGTGTGTCTCCAAACCAGGACATGACCAGAGAACAGATTGGTACAGAGAAAGTAGCCCTGCAGAAAGCGCTGCTGTATTACGAAGGCATTCATGGCAGACCGGTGAGTGTGTTTGTGTGTGTGTGTGTGTGTGTGTGTGTAAGGGTAGCATTGTTGATACCTTGCTTAAACCCTTCTTTTATGATCATTTATTGCTAATTTTCATGGTGTACCAGATTGCCAGCAGAGAGGGAATAATGTGTGAACGCAGGCTGTGTGTATACACTGTATGTGTGTGTATGTGTAGCCTGTAGAATACAGTAATCCCCCGTTTATTTCGGTGTTACGTTTCAAAACCGTAAACCGTTAATAATCACATTTGTATTATTACATATTATTTAAACATAAAACTCCATAAAACAATTCCCTATAATTTTCGGTCTATCGTGCTATCCGCGAGAGACCGGGAAAATCAGTTAAATTATGTGGCAAATGCAATTCAGCGATAAATCGAGGGCACGAGATTCAAACCGTGTTAAAGCGGTAGATTACTGTAGTTACATCTGAGATAGTCTCCTGCATTGTTATCCAGACCGTCCGAATGCTGAGCACATCTGACAAAAGCCTACAGAGAAATGTGATGAAAGCTGTTTGTTATTGAACCAAGGTTCATTTGATTGCAGTAATTACTCTCATCTGCATCGGAGCTTCAGCTCATTAGGCAGGTCAAATGCAGCTCAGTTGCTCCGTTTGATATTTGTTTCACATCCGAGGTAAAAATCCTACAGACGCTCATTTTGCTGACGCGTTCGTTTTCTGAGCATGTGAGGGATAAGACGACTGTATCCCAGAGCCTAAACCGCTAAACCACCACCATCACTAAACCATAAAGTCTAGTAACAATCACATTTCTGTTTATATACAAACAGGATATGAACCCACACTCCTTCCTACCCCCGGGGTGTAAACATGTTGAACTGCTCATTTGCATACGGGAAAGTGATCAGCTTTCGGTTTAGAGTACACACCTGTTCAGCATTTTAAAACCAGTTTTTCTTTTTCAAGATCACAAAGACTGAAAGGCAGCTCATGAAACCGCTGTATGATCGATACCGGCTTGTCAAACAGATCCTGTGCAGAGCGTCCACCATTCCGGTGATTGTAAGTACATTCTTTTTATCCCTTGAATATCTGCACAGCAGCAGGACTTTTTTTTAGAATTTTTTGCCTCAGAGCAGCAATTAGACAAAAGAAACATGTCACACAGGACCAGCAACTTTTTTTTTTGGCAGCAAGGAGAGAATTTTTTGCCTCAGAGCAGCAATTAGACAAAAGAAACATGTCACACAGGACCAGCAACTGCTCTGGTGGTTGTCACATTATCATTAGTTAAATAATTCTAGCATTTGGAGACAGAATGCAGGAGCAGGAAGCAACTACACTCTCACACGCGTTTTCCCTGATGTATTATGAGTATATGAGGTGATACCAAAAAGTTTTAACAAGAAAGTACTTTATTTGTCTACATTTACACACCATCACCTTCAATATAGTCACCTTGCACAGCAATACAGGGTTTCCAGAGTTCCTGCCACTTCGGGAAGACGCCTTCTTTCTCCGCAATGGCGTCAAAATGTGGGCAAGTAGGGTGGGTGCGGAAGTGAGATCATGTGGATTGTTCTCTCCAACGATCATCATGCACAAGTAACTGAATGTTTTCGACATTTCTGGGGGTTTAGCTCGTCAAAGGTCTTTATGATCTCTCGTTCTTCCGCTCTTAAACCTGTGTGTTGCCGTCCAGACGTGGTAACTCATGTTCTTAGAATAGCACCTTAGTCTCGAAACTTTGTGATACCACCTCGTATAGCAGTGTAGTTGTCGTGAAGGTGATTTTTCAGATGATATTAGCTCTGAGTGGTTCCTTTTTTATGACCCTCCATGAGCAGGGCTCTCCATCCAGCAAGCGCAGAGGCCCTCAGCTGCAGCCCATTATCGAGGGGGAACCCGCTCTTTTCTTCGACCACGGCAAGGTGACGAGCTGCTGCTCAGCCAATCAGAAATGCGCTGACTGAAACTTCCAGCCCCTTCAAATAACCAATCCTGATCACAGGCTTTTTATTCCTCCTCACATAACCGTGACAAATCAGTAGACTTCAAATGCTTGGAGTGACATGTGATTCTTTTTATTTTTTTCTCGAGTGTGATTGTGAAGCTCTGATTAAACTCATGTAGGTGTGTTTCTAGTGCATGGTGTGCAGTGAGAGAATCTGTAGTATTGACTTCAATCTTGATGCATAAAGAGGCTTGAAGGAGTCTTCAGTCCTGTTTCAACCTAATCTCCATCAAAGTGCATCTGTAGTGTGTGTGCGTGTGTGTGTGTGTGAAGAAGATTGCCACAGACAAGAGCTGACACGTTTCCCTTAATGAAAAACCTGTACAGTTGCTAATTCACTTATAATGCAAGTCTCAAGGCAGCAGTTAAAGCACATTGTATTGGAAGGTTCCAGAAAATAATTATTTGTGGAAATTAAAGGAATTATTTTATAGTCATGAAAACAAAAACATTTGGAAAAGTGTTTAAACATTAGATAAGACGTCCTGTAAAAAATAGCTTTTCCAATCATATTCATGTTTTTATTGTTATTTTATAAATGGTATAGCTTTTTATTTAGGTTATAGTCACATATCTTGATCATTTTGGACATTATTTAACACGTTCCCTTACAATAGACTTATAAATTAGCTACATTTCTTATCTCAGTTCAGAAAAAAATGTGGAAATTCTTGTCCATGGTAATCCTTCACACACACAATACAGATGTAGTGTATTAGCAAGATTGGGACAAAAAAAAAAAAAAAAACACCGCTGTGATGATTTGTGAATACTCGAACGAGTACGTCTCGATCACTCTTCGGATCAAATCCGTGTAAAAGTTCACCTCTCTCCGCTTTCCCTCGTTAATCAAACCCTGATCAAATGAACAGCACTGATTGGTGTGAATCCTGCATAAAGTTTACCTAAAGATACTCGAGCAAATTGAGCATGCGAGTTGTACCTTTTCATCTTTTCGCTATAACCGTTGTCTGTGCAGGAAGAAGAGGACGGCTCAGACGAAGACGGCGACAACAGGACGCAGTTTGCGCAGCTGACCGTGCGTCCGGAGCTGAGCATGCTGGGATTACTGGAGCACCTGGATGAAGAGGTGGACGGTTTTGTTTCGCCTGTGGACGAGCTGTCGCCTTCGAAGAACAGCACCGACATGAGATTGTCCAACCTGCACGCCGCTCCCATGTGAGTGACACTAACAAAAAAAAAAGGAAATAATTACGCAGACGATGCAGTAACCAACAACAGAATACTGTTGTACTGATACCAGCACAAAGCTGACTCTTTAAATATATATCCTGTATTAACGATAAACGTTGTTTAGACTTTTTATCCAGTTCCAGTTACATTTATTGTCCACAGAGCAAGTTATCACTGGTTATAGCTACAAATACTCAATAAATTTTTAAAAATTATGCAAAGTTATTACTGATTAAATTTCCTGAGAAAGTAAAACCTCAGTCCTGAGGTAAAAATGTTATAAATAAAAAGATTACAGCTATTACAAACCAAAAAAATAACATCTCACAGAAATCATATCAGTAAGTAAAGAATCAAATCAATGATTCTATCAGTTTCTATATAAACTACATATGTTTATATCCTATCTAGAAAAGTGTAATGACCATCATTACTGTCCAAACAAAATACTACTTCTTCAAGAAAATAATACATGCACATAGAAAGATCTCTTTAGAACTCTATCCTGAGGTAAAACATTTTTTTTTAAGTGTATTAATATAAATCATGCATTCAAAATTATCATAAGAGCTTCTGACCAATCTGATTCCAGAATTATAAATGAATAGGACACTGTAGAATTCTGTTTATGTAAATGATTATCAATTTTAAAATCTGGAATTTTAAAATCTGGATTCACGTCATTTTGGTAGAAAAGAGGAACAAGTTGATGCCAATTGAAAGTAAAGAAACGGAATATTTGTTATGCGAGACGTGCACCAGATAGAGAACAAAAAAACAGCTTTACAAATGATCTCAAAAAAGAAAGAGAGAGAAAGAACGAAAGAAAGAAAGGGAAGAATATCAGTCATTCTGCACACAGAAACGAGTCGTATTTGGCCGTAGACCGACCGCGAGGTTGTTTGCCGAGTCAATGTATCGTCCTGAAAGAGCCTCTAAACATCTTTTTTATCCCTTTTACGAAATGCAGACAGGAACTGGTGGAGCAGCTCCAGGAAGCTCGGGAGGAGAAGAAAAGAATCCGAAAGAACCTGCGCGAATTCGAGGAGCAGTTCTTCAGGCAGAACGGAATTAACATAAGAGCTTCTGACCAATCTGATTCCAGAATTACAAATGAATAGGACACTGTAGAATTCTGTTTATGTGAATGATTATCAATTTTAAAATCTGGAATTTTAAAATCTGGATTCACGTCATTTTGGTAGAAAAGAGGAACAAGTTGATGCCAATTGAAAGTAAAGAAACGGAATATTTGTTATGCGAGACGTGCACCAGATAGAGAACAAAAAAACAGCTTTACAAATGATCTCAAAAAAGAAAGAGAGAGAAAGAACGAAAGAAAGAAAGGGAAGAATATCAGTCATTCTGCACACAGAAACGAGTCGTATTTGGCCGTAGACCGACCGCGAGGTTGTTTGCCGAGTCAATGTATCGTCCTGAAAGAGCCTCTAAACATCTTTTTTATCCCTTTTACGAAATGCAGACAGGAACTGGTGGAGCAGCTCCAGGAAGCTCGGGAGGAGAAGAAAAGAATCCGAAAGAACCTGCGCGAATTCGAGGAGCAGTTCTTCAGGCAGAACGGCAGGTAAGAAGGAACTTCACCACACGAACAGTGTGTGTGTGTGTATGCGATTCAGTGTAGCTTCTGAGGCCATAACAGAAACCTGTCGTCCTACAGAAATGTCCAGAAGGAAGATCGCTCGCCATTGGCTGAGGAATACAACGAATACAAGCACATCAAGGCCAAGCTGAAGCTCCTAGAAGTCCTGATCAGCAAAAGAGACTCCGCGAAGCTCATTTAGCATCCAGCGTTAAGGAACTAAAGCACAAGGACAAGCAGAGTCCTTCTCAAGCTCGTCCTAAAACCTAAATAAGCTCGTCGAAAGCCCTCCTGTTGAAGGCGCACATTGGGTGGAGGTGTGGGGCTTTTTTTTTCCCCCTATTTCAAGCCATCTGTAGCTCACAGGCAGATTTGGCTGAAGAAGATCCCCCCTCCCACCACCACCACCACCATCTTCTCATCACTGTTGGATTCCTTCACCACTATTCACATACGATCTCACGCCACTTCCACACGGCTGGAAACAGATGTCCTGTATCTCAGTTCCAGCCAAATCAACCAATCAGCGGCGGCTTTTGGCAAACCATCTTATCTTATATTTACCACATTTGTCACCCTTGCCGCATTTTCATACACGTCTGATGTGTTCGATTGAATAAGGAGTTGTTTTCATTTAATCGAAACGTTTAAATGTCCGTGTAATCAGTCAGAACATTTCACAGGATCGAAGGCCTCTTAATTTTTTGATACATTAGGTGATGCATGATTACCGCTAAACTGCCAGCCAAACGTTTTTAAACACCTGTTTCAATTTGTATATATACACGAAAAAATACCAAAGACGTCGTACATCGTAGCGAGTTCAATCCTGATAAGCTGTGGGCGAGAAGACTGCGCTACTCTCTCGCGCCAAAAATCAACCAATCGCGCGAGTCCGTGTACGAGACAGTGGCACAGTGTTCCACAGCTTAGAATCAAGAGCAGGACGTCCTAACCTTCAACCTTTCCCAATCTCTACGAAACAGACCGTGCAATCTAGCGATTGCACTAGAAAACAGATCGGACTCTGGATCGATTCATTTTGTGCCTGCAATTCGCACAATGATATAAAGCTAGATATTTATATAATGAGCTGGTCATTTATTTAGCACAAATAAAACGTTTTTAGTGCGCCGGTGATGTTTTTTTTCTTTTAATCAAGAATTGACGAACCAAAAGTATGAAATTTGCTCTGATTTATATTCGGCAAATCAGAAATTAATTTCACCTAATAGGTGTAAATCTTTCTTAAACAGATTAGTGATGTTCAAAGACATTTGACTGGCAATGTGGGATTTGTTGTTGTTTTTTTTTTTTTTATTCACAAGAGGGATTTCTGAATCTGAAATCAGATAAGAAAAGACAATTAATGGGAATCTTCAGGGAAAACCAAAATATATGTATGCCAATTTTTTTTTTCTTTTGTGAATTACATCATAATTAAGTATGGTGCCATATTTCACACATTTCTCTTTGACGTATGAATAGTGTTGCGGCGTTACTGTATTCTTCATGCTTTCTCTGTGCAGTAAATCGTCACAGTGTAGCCAAATCCTAGGTTCTTTTTTTTTTACTGACAATCAGCTCATAGTTTTACTTTTTTTTTCATGTTGCCAAGACGCACAACATCTCGATCCGAGATCACCAGCGAAGCTGACATCGCCTTTTTTTTTTCCTTTCTTGCGTGCATTATTGTAATTATTTTTTTTTTCTAACCATTGTAAAGTCACTGTGTAACAATGACATGGGCCAACAGCTTCACAGCAACCTGGCTGCCGTTTCTTATTGCAGAGCGATAGTTCTATATATGAGAAAGATATAGAGTGAGAGAGAGAGAGAGAGAGAGAGAGAGAGAGAGAGAGAGAGAATAGGTTTGGCTAATATAGATTCAGTGTTTAAAAAAAAAAAAAAGCATGTTAGTCTCTCCTGTTTGTCTCAAAAACAGATATTTAGCAGTGTGACCTTCGTTTTTATTGAATGTGAACACTGTTTATAATGAATAAGGGTGTGTACATTTTAGTACATGATTTATTTCTATTTTGTACATATGACTTAAAGCAAAAGTTATTTTTACTGAACTCATTGGTGTGGTGTGTGGTTTCTTTTCTTCCCTAATTACTTTTGTTTTTTTGTACAAGGCTTTTAAGGACTTTCCATAGTTTGAAGTTTCAGAAAAAAAAATCCCCCATATGATTATTCTGATCAATATTAAGCCTTACTGTATTTCAGGAGCTTTTTATTTTTTTTTGCTTCGCTGTAGTTTACTGAAGAATTTATATTTGGGGAGACTTTTACTGTAAATTCACTACATTTTAAGGTCAAATGTCTTTCTTTTTGAAATTAGAGGTTTCTTTGTATTAATGAGGGGATAAAAACTTACCTGGTCAAGCAGCAAGCCACCAATCGGCGCTCCGTTTTGAACTTGTTTAGATTGTTGCTTGGTGGGATGGGTGGTATTTATGGTTTTATTTTATTTATTTATTTTAATTATAAAAATAGGATTCATATTTTGTATCAAAATACTGTAAAATACTGTAAAAATATTTTTTATAAAATACACTGTATTCTTAATATATAATTTATATAAAATATAAATACTTTAAAAAATCTACATGATGACATCATAAAAATTGCAGCCTCTCATTGTTGCCCACTCAGTCGTTTGCCCAGACTTGTTAAGATCAGAACAGAAAATGTATCCATATGGAAAAAAGTGGTGAAGGTGAAACGTGCAGCTGCCAGCTTTCAAATAGGAGTCCAATGATCGATAAATATTTTAATGCAAAAATGAATTTGACCCTATTGCATGAATGACTGCCTGACACACAATATATTATTATATTTATAAATAACAATTAAATGATTAGTTAGAAACTAGTTGTTATGACCGCAGGTGCCACCAATGGACTTTTCATGAATGATTTGTAAACACCAAGGAACTAAATTAGGATACAATTATGATTCATTCACAAACTGTTAAACATTAAACTGTGGGTTAATTTAAAACTAACCTTCATCTGGAAGATCACAGGGATTATGTGAATATTCGATCTGTTAACTGGTTGCATGTGTAAGAAACTTTGTTAATTAATCAGCTGAGCCGGTGTTTGGGGAAGGAACGGATCAACTAGGCCAAATGTTGGAAGGTTTGCGAAGAAATTTGCTGCACCCTTCTAAAAGTATTTTTTTGTATTTCTTAAATACAAAAACACTGTAGTTTATTTTGATACATGATGTGGCTGCTGTAGTTTGTAGCTTCTTTTGATGCACTTAAAATTAAGGTATTTGGTATTTTATTTAAATATACAATTTGATGGGATTTGTTTTCCCAACCCTGTTTGGAGGCATCAACTTAGCATGAACATACAGTTGAGCAGAAGTTGAGTTCAGTAGCAGAAAGGTTTTTAGAGTAATAAATAATGGAAGTTGCCACAAAACCTGTGGCCTAATTTGCATAATGATTTTAATAGAAATCAGTGTTTGACTCTTTAATATCACTCTATTAAAAGATCCTTGTGCTTAGATGATTAACATTAAACTGAGTCTTGTGACAAAGAAGATAATAGGAACATTATAGCCATAATAAATCATAGTACTTCATAGCACTTGGATACATTTGAAGGCTGATATGTTCATACTTTTACTCAAGTGAAAGTTTACATTTCCCTACTTTTACTGGAGTCATATCATGTATCTCTACTTTAACTACATAGTTTGTGGGAAAGTGGCGAATTGAATTATTACTGGATTTCAGGTGAGCTTGTTTGGGCAGAACATATTAAAACTTTTATAAAAACACATTCAGAATATATCTGTGGGAAAACATTCTCATGAGTAAAAAGTCACTTGAGGAAAAAATTCTCTATTTTCATTAAACTCTAGCTGAAATCAAAACAAAGTCTAAAACAAAGAACAATAAAAGACTGATGTATAAGACGACTCACCAGAGAAGTGACACTTCTGAGATTCACCTCACATTTCTTTCTCCTTTTATTCCTGCTACCTCAGCATTTGTCTTTTCGAGTCAGCAAACTGTGATGAGTAGAATACTGCAAGTTCTGCCTCAAATCAGAAACTGTACAGTTACATTCAGTTTTTAAAAATATATCTGGAGTGCTGATTGAGCTAAATATAATAATAGAAAAGAACTGCTGCTTTGTTTAATAGAGAGAAATGGTTTAGAAATCCATCATGAGCTCCAGAGTAGAAATACTGAAGACATCCAAACAAAAGGTGTTAAACAACCCATATCATATCATATATTTTATAGATTGTTAAAAGTAGCTACATTTAGACTTGATGACAGCTTGCCACACTCATGGCATTCTCTCAGAAGATTAATAATGTGGTCACCTGGAATGGTTTTTAGGTCACACCTGTGCCTTGACAAGAGTCCATTTATGACCTTTCTTTCCTTCTTAATGAGCTTTAGACCATCTGATGTATTGTGCAGAGGAAAGGGTAAGTACAAAGTCAATAGCCCTATTAGTACTAATAGAATTACTGTACAAATCTATATTAGGGCAAAAAACACAGTTTAATAAAGAGAAAGTGCAGTCTATCATTATTTTAAAAAATGAACATCAGACAATTGAAACAAATCTCTAAATGTATCCCCAAGTGCAGTCTTCAAACACATCAAACACTAGGATGAAACAGGCTCACGTGAGAGACCGTCTCAGAAGAAAAAGATTAAGAGCTACCTCTGCTGCATAGGATAAGTTTATTAGAATTACCAGCGTGTACAATGCAGTGATCAAAGCAAAAGGTGGCTACTTTGAAGAATACGAAAATATGAAACATATTCTGGGTTATAACACAATTATTTATAATAAACAATTCTTTATAATTTGGATGTCTTCAGTATTAATGTACAATGTTGTTTCAAGCACGCATTTATTCTACACACAGTAAATGTTAAAGTCATGTGACCTACTAGTGCACAAACCCATTAAGAAACATCCAATCTTTTTTACAATCATAAACTCATTACAGCTTTTGGCAAAATTTCAATATCCGACAATATATGGAGAAAAGTATTGGGACACAAGCTATATGTGGGTTTTTCCCTGAACTGTTACTACACATTTAGATGCACACAATGTTTTCAGATGTTTTTAGATGCGGTAGTATTCATGAAAGCATGGGTTGGAGTGAAGGATCTTGAGTGGCCCGAACACTGGGATGATTTGGAATACTGACTGCACCCCATAGCCTCCTCTACTCACCTACTTGACTTTACTTGACATAATGTGTATGTCTGGAAAGCTTTTGAGGTCCAAACACTACTAATGACCTTCAAAGGTTAGAATGAAGAAGACAAAAACAGAGAGAGTGAAACAAGTGTAAACAGAGCACACGACACTTTCGGGAGGCGGAATTTTAAATTTTAATTTAAATGCTCTGGAAAGAAACAAAAAATAGATAAAACAATATATTTCATTTGAGAGAGGTATAAAAGTAAATATACTTTACTAAAATAATGCAGCAGCAGCCACTAAGAAGCCCTTGTTTGCTGATGTTGACAGTAACGGATGGGACAGAAAGGCTTGGCGCAGTGTGTTCCAGTGTAGATGAATGAACACGGCGGGACGAGAGGACACGTGGGTTCCTCTGCTGCATCTCCTGCCTTTTCGTCATCATCAACCTCATTACATGGCTTCATGGTGGGTGTCCCACACCAAGTCTTTCTGATCCGTTATTTAAAGTCAGAGCGTCGTGGCTGTGGAAAAACGAATCCCTTTTGAAACCTCTTCTCCGTCCCTGCACGTTCCTCAGACGTGGTAGCGCTGAAGAAACTCGGATTTTGATGCGATAATGGCAGAACGTTGTTTGAAAAAAAGAGAATTATATACGAGAGCGTCACGCTGGTGCCATGTGCTTCCAGTCCATCACGGTGCAATGACTCCCTGCTCCAACACTAAAAAGTCCATTCGTTCGTATCACCTAACGGGAGGCGGAGCTTCACGTGAAGACATGTTTCCGCGTTTTGTAGTTTTGATATCGTGTACATCTGTGGTGTTAAACGGTTGATATTTACAAAGTCGAGCCAATTGTTATGTCTCCTATTAAAACCAGTAGCCCGCGATTACGAGTGTGTCAGCGCTTCTTAAACCTCGTTGTTGCGCATTTCATTGTAAATCAATTAAGCCCCGCCCCCTTTTGTGACCCGGAGATGCCGATCACTTTTCAGACTTTTGATCTACTCTACTGGAAGAACCTCCCATTTTTAAATCGCACACATTTCGATTGGAAACCGGTTTCATTTCAACTATTTCTAAATTGAATCAAGCCGCATGCACTGTGAAGAGCAGACTGGGACCTGAGAGTGCGAAAAGCGTCCTGTGTACAGTACCGTTTCCTGTTTTCCGTATGTTTATAAATCATTGGCTGCATTTTTTTTTCTCCAGCATCACTTACATGAGACACAATGCATTAAATGTGCAGACAGCGATTATGGTTACATAACAAACACACACACACACACACAAATATGTGTTGCTTATGCTTGATTGCAAATCTGTGCAAGCAGCAAAACAGTAAGTAGAGACGCCCCCTCAGGCTCACTTGGTATGTCCTGGTGGTCCAAAGAGACTTTGTCCTCCGAGTGTATTTTCTATCACGGGGAACTACTACAAAAACAAATCACTGACTTCCCCTTTAACTGCTGGGGTTAAAATCAGTAGTGCTAGAGCAGGAATCTCCACCCTGGACTGAGGACATGCACAGGACCTGCGTTCAGCTCCCACTCATTCCACAGAGTCATGGTTGTGCATAGACTGAAGATCAAATCAACCCGTTTACACATTACATCACCCAGTTATTGCTGGATCGTGTCCCTCATACAGAAAAAAAAACGTCAGTCACAGCCGTCGTCTTTTTTTTTTCCTTCTTCCAACCATAAATCTAATTTTTTGGGATAACTGTATACGTATTTATTGTGGCACTGAACAGTCATTAGCAGGCTCAGCTTGCACTCCGGACGTCACGCTAGCATGCACGCTAAAGTAGGGGTGGGGGTTGGAGAACAAACAGAAAGCTGAAGGCGTTCCTCGCTAGTGGCTCGTATTAAAGGCAAAAGTTGGAAACGGATTCGCAGGAATGCGCTGGTCGAATGAACAAGAGAGGATTAATAGGCTTTTTTTTTTCCTCTCTTTTGTTATAATGGCTTGTTCCGTCCTCCGGCGCTTCAGCAGCAGGTCTGGACATCTCCAGTAAAAAAAGCGCAGAGGACGAGGACTTGTTTCTGTTCGTATACAGAGTTCGCTCTTTCCCACAAAGCGCTAAAACAAAAAAAAGAAATAAAATTAAAATTCAGCAAAACACACACCCGAAAGGAAAAGAAGCGGCCCGGTGCGACTCCAAACAGAGCGGAGACCCCGGTACCGAGAACTGAGTCCCGTCTCGGTGTAGGACGTCAGATTTGTTTACCGTACACGATCCTGAGAGTGAAAGAACCCAAAAAAGTGAAAAGTGCTCCGAATAACGATGGGCACGTCAAGATTTCTTGCACGAACACTCCAAAAAAAAAAAAAAAAAAAAAAAAAGAAATAAGCAAATCCAATAAAAGGTTCAATCCACTCAGATCTGTATACGGTCCTACTCACACTGTTCGAGCAGCTCTGCGTGAGGAATCAGACGTCGTCCGTCCTCGGTAAAAGTGCGAGAGTGTGTGTGTGTGAAGGAGATGATGTTCTCACACCAGGCTGAAGCCTTCGTACTGCTCGATGGCGCGGGTGAGCCTCAAACGCAGCGTCTCCTTGCTCCTGTAGCACGGCAGGTCCAGCAGGTTGTAGCAGGTGTGAGCGACGGGCAGGAAGTGGTCCTACTCACACTGTTCGAGCAGCTCTGCGTGAGGAATCGGACGTCGTCCGTCCTCGGTAAAAGTGCGAGAGTGTGTGTGTGTGTGAAGGAGATGATGTTCTCACACCAGGCTGAAGCCTTCGTACTGCTCGATGGCGCGGGTGAGCCTCAAACGCAGCGTCTCCTTGCTCCTGTAGCACGGCAGGTCCAGCAGGTTGTAGCAGGTGTGAGCGACGGGCAGGAAGTGCTCCTCTGCCGACGTTGACTGGATGATGATGCGTAAGCTGGACATGCCGTGAATGGGGATCCGGTCGCTGCCTGTCAGGAACACTGAATTTAAAAGAGAGAGAGAGAGAGAGAGAGAGAGAGAGAGAGATGGTTTGCCAATACTGGTTGGTAAACAGCACTTAATATGTGTAAAGTCAACCACATCTGGATCTCCAGTGCACACTGTTTGATAATCTTCCAGAGATCTGAATCAAACAAGACAATATTTTTTTCCCAGTGGTGGATATTAACAAAGTAACTGTATTTCGTTACTGTACTTAAGTAGCTTTTCCATGTATTGCAGTGCAGATTTTTTTCTCGTATTACTAAGAGTTGGCTGCTGTGACATACTTTTCTGCTCACCATGGTTGTACAGAGTGGTTATTTAAACTTCCTGACAGGGCCACTCTTGTTCGTGTCAACCTGAGGTACTACATGACTTTCTGCATGAATTAGCGTTTCGCATCTCTTCAGCTGACACACACGAGGGCAGGTCTGAATGCTGAACCACGCGCTAAAGCGAGAGGTATTACACCGTGCACCGGAAACACTTACGTAAGAACTGTTTCTTTTTCTCCAAGGGAAACTCATGGAACACCTCCCAAAACATCCGGACTGTAGGGTGGGAGGCCGAGAACTCGCCCTTGTAGCTCGCATTCTGCAAAAAACAGCATCATTAGAACAGTGAAGCAGTGACGGAATATGAATAACACTGTGATGATATCCATTGCACAGGATAAGTGCTTTCTTGTGTGTGTATGTGTGTGGCCACTTCCTATATTCCATGTAACACCCAAACCACCAAAGAAAGAGACAAGGTACCCAAACAGCAGTCTGGTACAGTGATTACCCAGCATGCTCTCTGTCTGAAACAAGAAATTACTACATATCTAGCACTTGATATATGCCTCACTGCTGAATCTCCTGCGAGTACCGCGTCATAGTTCCACACAGTTCCTCAGGTTTCACCAAGTAAAATTTACAACTATTTAAGACCTTTTTAAGACCATAAAGAATTTTTTTTTAAGCCAAGTATCACCAAAAGTGAAATCTAATTGTCCATACTACAAAAATCCATACTGATAGTTTTTCCGGGTTGTTACGAGTCGTTATAGAGGCGAATCACTGACGCTACGTTCTGTTTGTTTTTACAAGTGAGACCGTGCGCTGCCAAAGAGCGCTATTATTTATATACAGTGGAACCCGGTTATGTCGATGTCCTAGAGGTCGCCAAAAAGCATCGAGGTAACCGATAATCGAAATCAAAATGGCGGCAATATATTAAAGTGCTTGAAATTTCTTTATGTACATGATGTGCGTTGTAACTTTAAGTTTGGATGGCTCTGCTTTACAATTCCAAACTAAACTAAAAAATTTAGGGGTGATATTTGACACCAATTTAACATTTGACCATCATGTTCGTAGCACTGTCAAAGCGTCATTTTTTCATCTCAGAAACATTACAAATTACGTCCCATGCTGACTTTCTCTGTTGCTGAAAAATTGATTAACACATTTGTATTTTCACGTTTAGACTACTGTAATGCCTTGCTGGCTGGGGTTCCTAAAGCTACCCTAAGTAAATTACAGTTGGTACAAAATTCTGCTGCTAGAATTCTGACTGGGACCAGTGCAAGGGAACACATCACACCTATCCTGGAAAAATTGCACTGGCTTCCAGTTAGTTTTCGTATTGAGTTTAAAATTCTAATGCTCACC
This sequence comes from Silurus asotus, assembly GCA_024362625.1. NCBI lineage: Eukaryota > Metazoa > Chordata > Actinopteri > Siluriformes > Siluridae > Silurus > Silurus asotus. The sequence goes on from MU551713.1 coordinate 126,623, forward strand.
TATAAGGCCTTGAATAATCTGGCCCCTCAATATTTATGTGAGCTGTTAACCCCCTACACACCTTCACGTGCTCTACGGTCCTCTGAAGCTGGTCTTCTCACTGCCCAAAAAACACGGCTAAAAACTGTGGGTGATCGGGCTTTTTCTTCTTTGGCTCCTAAACTGTGGAATTCCCTGCCCTCAGAGATCAGGAATGCAGAATCCCTGGGTGTTTTTAAATCCCATCTTAAAACGTACTTTTTTAGGGTAGCTTTTATGGGACTTCTTTGTCTGTTATTTATTGAGTTTTTATTTCTGTATAGTTAGTTTGTGATTGTATTATTATGTGTATCGTTTAATTTTATCTGTTATGTCAAGCGCTTTGAGAAACTCCTTTTAAAGGCGCTATACAAAATAAAGGTTATTATTATTATTATTATTATTAATAAATGAGAATGTGCATGCACGTGTTTTTGAAGAGTTTTTTACACAACAGCGTTGCTGTGATTTGTTTAATGAAGGCATGCTATAAAAATATACAGTACATTTTTATCTGTCAGGAATCCACCTGCCACGCCCCCTTCGGCCCCCTTCGGCGTAGCAGGTGTTTTCTCGGCCGCTTTCTCTGAAGCTCTCGGCTTCAATCGCGCACATATGGTGCTCGTTTATCATCATCACCAGCTCCTATTTAAACTTCCACACTCTCACTGTTCGTTATTGTTGGTATATGTTGGTTCACGGCGGTCGTTGTTATCGTGCATGCGTATCCCGGTACGTGTCTTCCCACCGGCACTCTCTCAACGGCTGCGATTTTCTTCCCAAAGCGCACCGCAGATTCTCCCCCGATCCCGGTTCATTCTATGATTTTGCTGGTCATCACACGTTCCGCGTCGCCAATCGCGGCTTTCGCCTCCCGTTCATCGCATAACATTTACCCACAAAAGGCATATGTGCATCAACTAACAGCAGAGATTCACCAGTATACAATACAACACCTGTAGCAGCTGTAAGTCTGGATTTTTCTGCCACTTCCGCGAGTTCTTCTGCGGCTGCACCGAGATAACCGACGTTAAATGGCAAATTTCCCCCCCCTTGTGGTCGAGATATTAGGGTTCGGCAACATAACCGATTAAAAATGCTTAGAAAAAGCGAGAATTTGGCGGTTCCACTTCAAAAACGCCGACTTAATAGGGTTGTCGAGGAAACCGAGGGCGAGATAAGCGGATTCCACTGTATAATTTTTTTTTATATATACTCTAATTACATTTATTAATATAATTAATAGATTGATATTTATTTCATTGTGCACATTTTCATGTCACTACTATTTTTTCTTTGTAATGAAGTTCAGTGCTATTTTAAATGGAGTGTTATCTTTCTTTGTGTGTTTTTTAATCCAGTATTCCTTTTTAAAAATGTTGGTGGATTAATTGGGATTGTCAGTATCCAACCTACCTAACTGTAAAATCGGTGAAACGCTACTCTCTACACAGCACATTCATTTATAAGTCTGTTCATATACTACAGCAAAACGTTGGTCTTTCTTTTTTATATCTTTCATTCTATTTCTGTTTTCTTCATCTTTTTTTTTTTTACCTCTCCATTTGTCTGTCCTTTACTCGCCTTCTTTCCTTTATTGCTTTTTTCCTCCTGCTTTCCTTTTCTCTTCATTGATTTCCTTTTCATCTCTTCTTCCTTTCCCTCCATCTTTTTCAGTCTGTTTCTCCCCACCCTTTTTCTCCCTTAATCTTTCTTTCTCCTACTGTTTCCTTTTCTCTACATTTCTTTTTTCTGTCTTTCTTTTTCTCCTTCTATTCTTGCAGGTTACAGGTTGTGTCAAATCTCCAGACCTGCGCAAATTAATAGTAGAAATAATAATAATAATAATAATTCATATTAGTATTTATTAGTAATTATTAGTAATACTTGTTTTATAACTACTGTATTAAATATTTATAGTGTTGCTTTATACAGATTGTCTGGAGGAAAGCTGTAATGTACCAGTATATGCTTTGTTACTCAAGCTCCTTCTGTGTGTGTGTGTGTGTGTGTGTGTGTGTGTGTGTGTGTGTGTGTGTGTGTCGGTTGTTCATCTGTCACCTTTTCCAGCTCCTCCCAGTTGTAGCTGCTGTTGCCCACCACCATGGCCATGAGCTCAGATGGCTGGAACAGGGAGAGGATTCGGCCTCCACACACCTTTAGGAAACCGCTGGCAAACGCAGAATAGAGCTCTTGCACTGACTCGCTAAACACGTACTGCAGATAGGCGTGCACAAACTCCTCTCTAAAACACAGCAGACACACACATGCCCACTTACTCTATTAGGAAACAGAGATTGTAAAAATGCCCTGCCCTCTCTCTCTCTCTCTCACACACACACACACACACACACACACACACACACACACACACACACACACACACACACCACATAATCAACACTAACATGCCTTCCAGTAAAATTTCAGCTCTGTCTCACTTACAAGTATGAACAGTTCATACATGCGAATAAATTCTCGGTAGGTACATTTTGTTATCTGTGTAATAACAGCGATATATATATACACGTGTGTGTGTGTGTGTGTGTGTGTGTGTGTGTGTGTGTGTGTGTGTGTGTGTTACATCCAGCCAGTTGAAGTCTGCAAGATCTGGAGTCCATCAGGCGTGTGATATGGATCCTGAAAAGCTTCCAAATTGAATTATGGATTATAATCTCTGGCTAAGGAACCCTAATCTTTTCAAAGGATCAGATGGTAGCATCACGTCTGCTGTGTGTGTGTGTGTGTGTGTGTGTGTGTGTGTGTGTGTGTAGAAAACAAGGTTTACTCCTACACACAGAATGTTTGGCTCCCTGCCTAATTTCTCTGACAGATATCTGGCTCAGGCGGGTTTGTGGCAAGAGATACAGACGCTTTGCTCACTTAAGAATTGTGTACATCTTGCCCGGAGGGAGTAACACACACACACACACACACACACACACACACACACACACACACACACACACACTATTCTATCTATCAATCTGCGCATCCATCTATCTATCATTGCATCTATCTATCTCTATATATGTCTATCTATACATTAATTTTTTCATTTTTCCACCTATCCATCATAAATCAATCTATCAATCTATGCATCCAGCTATTCATTTCTCAACCCATCCATCCATCCATGTGATAACCTCTGCAATGTGCATACAGGTAGCGAATACTGGGTTAAAAACATAATTATTATTTGTATTGAGTAAATCAACATCAATACATACCAAACAAAGTTTTTGCAATGAACAAGTCTCTTATTGTGATTATGAAGTGTATCGCTGTCCTTCCTGTCTGCTGCACACTGATGATTTCTGCCAGCTGATTTCAGCTCTAGTGCAGAAACTATGTGGCAGAACTCCATGTTCTGAAAAGCTGCTGCAAGTCTGATATTAAAATGGCTGCTTTGTGATACTGCCAGTGGATCCATTTCATTTTGGCAGAATGTATAAGTGTGTGTGTGCGTTTCTGTTTTTTTTTTTTTTTTTGTTGTTTGTTTTTCCCTGACTTTCCTCCGGGACGATGCTCTGTGGGTTTAGGCCTGAAGCCTAATGGAATGTGTGTGTGAATTTCTGTGTGTGTGAAAGAGAAAAAAATGTTGAGCTTTAATATTTAATGGGTCTGCAGACAGACTTTTTCCTGAAGACATACACACAAACACACACACATTCTAAACCCAGAGAGCATTGTCCCAGAGGACAGTATTACACACACACCTACGCACACACATACTCACACTCTAAACCCACAGAGCATTGTCCCAGAGGACAGTATTATACACACGCACACCTACACACAACTACACACACACTCTAAACCCACAGAGCATTGTCCCAGAGGACAGTATTACACACACGCACACCAACACACACCTACACACAACTACACACACACTCTAAACCCACAGAGCATTGTCCCAGAGGACAGTATTACACACACACACCTACACACACACACACACACTCTAAACCCACAGAGCATTGTCCCAGAGGACAGTATTACACACACACACACACACACACACACACACACACACACACACACACACACACACACACACACACAGGGCACAATTAGGAGCATTGTGACCTATTTTAAATACTTCAGTACAGTAAATAAGAGTAACCAGCGTGTGTTCAGCCGGATTAACACACCTGTTGGACTTGTCCACCGTCTTGTTCTCTCCTCCAGGGACGAGCTCTTTCACCTCCGTTACTCCGTAATACTCGCGGCTAATCTGTAAAGGAACGCATAGCTTTTTGTTACACTATGCTGCCCAAACATCTGCGGACACCTAAACATTACCATCTACATGTGCTCCTTCCCCGAAGTCAGAATCAGCCAACCGCAAAGGATAACTTTTCCCTTCAGTGGCTCAAAAACCCATGATCCCATGATCTCTGTGAGCTCAATCCTGAAGATGTACACGCGTCTGAGGATGGGGCACCAAGAGAGCAATTATTCCCTGTGTGCTCAGTGAGGGAGGGGGGGTCCTAATTACAAAACTAATCAATATTCAGTGTGGAAAGTAATTGATTAAGTGATTTTTTGGCTACTTTCAAAAGTATCAAAGAGACAAGCAACTTTTACAGGTGCTTAATAGGGTTCAGGTCTGGAAACATACTTGGCCACTCAATCACCTTCAGCTTCCTCAGTAAGGCAGTTGACATTTTGGTGGTGTGTTTGGGATCATTATTATGTTGGAAAACTGACGGTTTCTGAGTGGAGGGCATCATGATCTACTACAGAACATGTTGGAATACATGTTTCCCCTTAATGAACCTCAGCTCCCCAGTATCAGCAGCACTCATGCAGCCCCAGACCATGATTCTACCACCACCATGCTTTACTGTAGGCAAAACTATTTTCTTGTTACTCCTAAACAGGGCGTCACCACACATGCTGGACACCATCTGAGCCACAGAAGTTAATATCTTAGTCTCATCAGACTACAGGACATAATTTCAGTAATTCATGCTATTGGACAGGTTTGTTCTCAGGTTTGTGTTCAATACTTTGTCCCCTGTGTCATTAAAAATGAATACACAATTTATGGAGCAACATCTGGTGAAAATTTCATGTCAATAGCACCTTCACCCACTGTACATACAAACATGCATACACATACATAAGAGCTGAATTTATCATCTTGTTGCCGCCACAACACACAACAACGCTAAAAGAAAATGAACGAATGATACTGCACATCCGATCTTTGTTCTTCTAATTTGCTCATCATTGTAATAATTAAAACTCACAGCAAAGTTGAGACAGAAGGCGTCCTCTAAGTCATCCTCCTCATAGTCCAACAGCTGCTGAAGACTCCTGCAATTTAAACAGATTTATACTGAGACTTTAAACACTGTGTCTGTCTGACTGATAAATACGGCTACAAATCAAGCAAAAACATTAGGAGTTATAAAAAACCTACAGGATGCTTGATTTTTCCATCTATATGTCGTTCTTCCTCAAACCCTGAAATAGGATGTCTCTGGATGCAGTGGCATTAAAGTTACAGCCAAAACTGTTCCAGAAGAGTGGAGGTTATTAGAACAGCAAATAGGGACTGGATGTTCAAAAAGCACATAAAATATATAATCAGGTGTCCAAAAACGTTTGTTCGTATATTGAATCATTATAGTAGATGCATTTTAAGTTTAGGCCGTGTTTTTGTAGTGAACCGTGTCCCCATGAGCCACCTACAGTACTCACGCATGGAAACAACGTCCCATTTAAAGAGGTATCAATGTTCTTTCATGAGCATATACCACTGCATCCATCCGTGTTAGTCTAAATGAACCCAGACCAGCTGAGGCTTCCAGTCCCCCAGCACCTGGATTAAGAGTGCTAACAGGCCACGGCTTTCCTTTACCCGGCACGCGGCACGTCTCTAATCGCCGCTTCGACGTTTTGCGTCTTGCGTATGAAACGTCCTTTTTTTAGAGCTCGGATGAGCAAAGAATGGCTCATGTAAAGCCTTTAGAACATGAAGCAACAGCTGGGACCCCTTAATCCGTTAACAGTGGGGAGACACTTGTGCAGTCAATCAGCAGCTAAAGAGCTCTGCCTGTGTCTTTCTAGCACCTTCTTAATATAAGACAAACATTAATGCTAACACAATAATTAAAAGGTACGTTGGTGGAGTCTTATCTTCAAACAACTGATGCCAAATAGCACACAATAAAACACGAGCTATGCGTCTGAACGCCAATAAACACACAACAACAGAAAAACATTCGCTAGCCCATGGGTTTACAACGTCGTAATCTCACAGTGTGTACCCTGATTCAGACTCTTTCGTGGAAATGAGGGGGATTCTTTTTTTACTGACATTTTGAAATAATTAGTGGTTGATGGCCCGTGTCCTCCTGTTGATGCAGGGTTTTCTGGTGCGCGCAAATTAAACCTTTCAGAATGACTGGTGGTTACGTAACAGAAGGGGAAAAAAAACGGGATGGAAAATCTGTTTAAATTGTTCACCCAGAAGGACCTTTGAAATCAACACAGAAGGTTCAGGATGGAATCCCACTCAGATCTTAACAGTTATTTACAACATGTGGATTTTTAAGGCAGTGGTAATTTTTCTGTTTCAGGAAAAAAAAAAAAAAAAAAAAAAAAATTATATATATATATATCTCGCTCTCTCGCTCTCTCGCTCTCTCGCTCTCTCGCTCTCTCGCTCTCTCGCTCTCTCGCTCTCTCGCTCTCTCGCTCTCTCGCTCTCTCGCTCTCTCGCTCTCTCGCTCTCTCGCTCTCTCGCTCTCTCGCTCTCTCGCTCTCTCTGTAATGCCATGCGTTGTTATATTGCGTTTTTGTATAGTATTGATTGTTTCTATAATTGTGACGTGATAGTGGTGGTATTTAGAGGTAAATTAAGACGGGTAAGTCCCCACTGAAGGCCCAGATGCACAACCCGCATACCAAATGCATACCAAATGCACAACCCGCAACTGATTATATACATACATACATATCACATTTTTCAGATTTAGGTTTATGGGAATACACCTGAATTCACGAGAAGGCTGCTAAATTCTCAGATCAGAAGTTACCAATTTGTTCTCTAGATCCACACGTCTCCAACACTAGTATCACCTACAACCTGAATTATAAGGTTCATTTGTCAAATACTTAAAAGTTCCTGTAGAAACAAGACCTTCACAGGGCCTGTAAACCATACTGGAAACTATATATATATATATATATATATATATAAAATGTATACGATTTAAACAAGGCATTTATTTAAAATTAAAAAAGAACAAAAAAAATAGCAAATTTTCATGTTCACAAATGTTAAAAATAATAAAAAAAACTTTCTTTCGGCTTCTCTTTCGGATCCTCCGCACGTTTTGATTTGGCACATGTTTTACGCTGGATGCCCTTCCTAACGCAAACCTTCCCAATTTATCCGGGCTTGGGACCGGCACTGAGAGTGGCTGGGGATGGTTCCCTGACCCGGGAATCAAACCCGGGTCGCAGTGGTGGGAACGAATGTTAATAATAATAAAGTGTTAATAAAAAGCCACAAGCAATTTTATGTTTTGCATTTCCGTAACTGTATCGAAATTGAACCGAACCGTGACCTAATCCCTAAATACGTACCGAACCGTGAAATTTGTGTATCGTTACGCCCCTATTCAATTATGTCCAGAAGAGAAATTTCAGTTGCCTACGGTACCTGCCCTCAGTAGGTGACAGCTCCTTAAGATCATCCAAGACGGGAGGAACGTCGAGAAGCTTCTTGTAGAGCACGAGAGGGAAGTGCAGGTCCACCACGGTGGAATTGTAGATAGCCAGGCCGCAGATGATCCCGATCAGGTGGAACCAGTTGTGTTCGACGAAACACTGCCGTGCAAAGTTCAGTACAAAATCAATACCAATTTTCAATAAAACAAGCTACGGTGCTTTTTCTCGGGTTTCTCTGCCTTCTTGTTTATGCACCTACTGATAAGCACTTGTTCAGAAAGTACTCGGCAGGGTTCCAATTACAGGAACTGAGGCCACAAGATGGAAGAGCAGACCCCAGATCATTTATTCATTCACTCATTCTATTATAACTAGGTGCGAATTCTATACTAACTAGCCAATTCTTCAACCAGTATGTTTTTTGGAAAGTGAAAGGAAAGCGGAAAATCTGAAAGAACCCTACACAGAAACTTTTTCAATGAGGGCCACATAGTTTTTCCTTTCTTTATTGGCCTAGGACAGCCAGGTCAGTCTGTAACAAAAAAATTACATTGGCCGGAGTGGCTACCAATGTTATTGTGGAGATTTTAGTACGATTTTGTATTGCATTTATTATTATTTTGTTATGCACTGTCCCGACAAATGAGCATTACAATTCAAGAGATATATAGCCTATGAAAAGAGCATTATTACTAACAAAGACATTTGTTTATAGTTATTGCTATTGAAGTCAAAACATTTACGTTATATTGACTGTACATTTCTTTGGTTGGTGGGTGAATCTAACAAATAATTAGTCTATGCTAACTAGGGGAAATATTAGTTTGAAAGCCTACTATTATCAAAAACAAATATGACATGAAAAAAGTGAAAATACACTATATTGCTAAAAATTTGTGGACACATGAGGGTTAGGGTAAGGGTTAGTGCTGTATGTGGCTCTTCTCTAAACCACAAAGCTAGAGGCACACAACTGTATAGGACGTCTTTGAATGCGGCGTAATAAAACTGCATTCGCTTGAACTTTGAAACCCAAACCTGTTCCAGCATGGCGATGCCCCTGTGCACAAAGCGAGCTACATGAAGATCTGGTTTGCATGGTTTGGAAAGGAGGATCTTGAGTGGGTTGCTATAAAACGCTGATATTAGAGCTGCAACAACTAAACGAAAAAATCTATAATAATCTATAATAATATTCGTTGACAAGGAATGCCGTTATTGATAAGTTAGGCTGCTAAAGTTATTGGTTAGTGTCAAGTCAAGTGTATTTCACAACAGACATTGTCTCAAAGCAGCTTTACAGAAATCAACAGTCAAGGTGAACGGTGTGCATTTATCTCTGATGAGCAGCCATGGCGACTGTTGCAAGGAAAAAACTCCCTTAGATGTTATGAGGAAAAAACCTTGAGAGGAACCAGACTTAAAAGGGGAACCTAGTGTGATGGTATGACAACAAATGCTGGGGATGGAGCCACCAGGCAGGAGTGAAAAAAGGGGAGGCCAAGGAGGAGGTTTATGGATGTGGCGAGGGAAGACATGCAGGTAGTTGGTTTGAAAGAGGCAGATTAGTAGTGTTGAGACGGATGATCCGCTGTGGCGACCCCTAATGGGAGAAGCCGAAAGAAGATGATGATGATTGGCTAGGATCAAACCAGAACACTTCGGCTATGTCTACACTAATCTGGATACATTTGTATTCATTGTTTTCATCTAAAAATGCAAAACATAAATGACATGGTGACGATGCCTAAAATTGCATCAAAGCTTTTGAAAGCCTTTTCAGAATTTATGCCTCTAAAAATGGAGGGAAAGACAAACTTATTTGTCAAGCCAAGGTGCTGCCTTAAGAAAACTGATCCATTCTGGAATTTTAGAAATACTGTCTGGGTGTTTTTCTTTTTTAAAACTACATACAAATATTTCTCCAAAAAATTTAAAAAGAGAACTGTAACATCGCTAATAGCTCGGTGAGTTGCGTTGTTGTCATCCAACGTCTCAAAGGCCCCCAAATTCTCCAGTTTCCTCCCACCTCCCAACAAACATGCCTTCATGTGAATTTTGCCTCATGAACTGCTCAATATAAGAAAAGAATCACTGCAAATTTTGACAGGAAAACAAATCCTTGACCTTTTGTCTCTGCCTGCAAGACAATAGAAAGTCATGTCCTCTCCCAGTCACAAAAAGCAGAAGAAATGCACAATAGTGACTAACGGTTGTTTTTAAGTCACCTTATGACACTTTGGAAAAAAAAACACATGTAACCCTATAACTGATGTACGCTTACAATTGCACACTTTTGTTTAGTACACACCAGCAGTGTGTAGGGTTTCCATGTGCTTTTACAAATCCAGCATGGTAAAAACACACTACCGGGAAAAAAGGATTACATCCCTCGAAACCCACATCCTCTGTGACGTGAGACGCCACTGATGATGTTTTGTGTGTCAACATTTGCTTTTCCAATTTAGCAACAGCCTGTAACAACAAAAGACACTAAGCGTTTTAGTAAATAAATATGTTGAATATTTACCAATATATTATTTTAATGGAATGACCATGTAAAAAAGTTGAATCCAGAATATGCATTTCGATCAGTATTTATTCTCTTTTACCAAAAAAGAGGAACCTGGTTTTCCATTTGAGATGTATAACAAATGTGTCAATATATATACACCGTAAATTCCGGACTATAAAGGGCACCCATATAAAAGCCGCACTGGATTTTACAGATATTTTTATTTTTAACAGAAATAAGCCGCACCTGTGTATAAACCGCTGGTGTCTACACTGAAACTAATAAACTTTACACAGGCTTTACCGAATGGGTAAAATATGTTGTGGCTCCTTTAAGAGCAGAGCGGCATTTTGGGAACAGCACGTCACTGCATTCTCCCGGGTATTACTGCATGTGTGTAAGACTGAGGAATATGTCCTTATTATTTTCTGATGCTCATTTCTAAGTTTCTTTGTCTAACCCGTGACGCTGTTCGGAGTTAGCGAGCTCTCCCTTCACCCAGACTCGACGTGCTACAACGGCTTGTATCTAAACAGTAGCCGACCAAGAAAGTCATTGTTCAATGTCCTACTCCTTCCTTTCACAACTACTGTATTTCTCTCGGGAGTTTATCTTTTGGCATCGTCGTGCGTTTAAAAATCAACACCGGTGGAAGTTTTTCTCCCGATGCCATGTAGCACAGAACACAGGTGAAGTGCGTTTTTCTGACTTGAAGTTTGTGAAACCAGGAAAACAAACGAGGAAAAAATCCATAAATTAGCCGCTTCGTTGTTTAAGCCGCAGGGGTTCAAAACGGTATGCTTTTTGAACATCCCATTCCGCATTTATTATAACAGCACGTGGGTGCTTTTAATAATTGCCACTCTTCCGGAAAGATGTTGCAACAGATTTTGGATTCTGCTTGTGGAGATTTGTGCTCATTCAGCTACAAGGTGTTAGTAAAGTAGTGATGTAGGTGAGGTGAGGAGGCCTGGGGTGCAGTCAGCGATCCAATTCATCCCAGAGGTGTTCACTAGGAATGAGGTCAGAGCTCTATAGCAGGTCACTCAAGATTTTCCACTCCAACCTATGTAAAGTATATCTTCATGGAGCTGGCTTTGTGAACAGGTTTGGGTCTTCTAGCTCGGGTGAAGCAAAGATTTCATGCTCCACCATTCAAAGACGTCTTATACAACTGTGGGCCTTCAACTTTGTGGTAACAGTTTGAGGAAGAACCACATATGGCTGAAAAAAAAGTAATGTGTCCCAATATTTTTGTCCATATAATGAGAAGTGGCACAAGTAAAGAGCACCTCGGAGTCATCTGAAAATGTTCTTATTAAAAACATCCCAAAATTACTTACAGTTAAAAACAAATCAAATTATTTGACTACTCGACTACTGTGCTTGTAGAACTCGTGTCTCTAATAAGAAGCCTTTTATTTACATTCGTACGCTTATCTCTCAGCCATTAACTAACATTTGATCTTCATGTCTAACTGATTTAACCTTCAAGTGCACCTCCCTTAATGAGCCACTGATTTAGAACCCATCAGGAACAGTCAATAAATACAAAGTGAAACATTCGTTATACGTTTCCTTATTGAGCCTCCAGTCCGTACACTGATAATGATTAAACCATTATTATTACATCCTCGAGCCACAAACATGCACCAAATCTGATATCTAATGTACACAGAGTTCCATCAAGGCCATAAATCTCAACTTAATATGGCTGCATCACATGGCATCAGGAACAATTATCACCTGCCCACGCAGGTTTATGGCGATTTACTTTGCACAGATCGTTTTGTTTTGACTCACTTTATCAGAGAACCAGAGCAGGTTGGATTCTGGGTAATGAGTGAACATGCCATAGACTGGATCCATTAGCTCTTTAAGCAGCAGCAAGAAGAATTCTTTGGTTACTCCCCCTGCATCCACTGCCTCCTCTCCGTCGAAAATCACCTAGAGAAAGTTTTGAAGTTAATAAATGAAGTTGTTCTATAATCTCAGGTCATCCTGATCACAGATTGGAGTAAAAGAACAAAAGAGTTATATTGTGTGTGTGTGTGTGTGTGTGTGTGTGTGTGTGTGTGTGTGTGTGAACGAGATTAATTCGTTCCTGAAAACCGCTCGTGTTCCCATATGCTTGCATGTTAATTTCCCCATAAGAATTAAAGTAAAAGCAATGAATCCGTTCCTAGATCTTATGCGATCGATTATTTTAGCCTTTTAAAAAAAGTTTTATGCCTAATTTAACACACAAATAGAATTGTAGCAAAGTATAAACATAAAAAGTAATATATTCTAAACAAAGAAATAAAGAACTATTCGTTCTTTATGATTGAACTTTGAACTATGCCATATTGGAGATAATCTCGTGGGTTTATTCCATGTTTGTGGTTTTGTAAAAATGTTGTTGTATTTCAATGGTAATTCTTTTTACAACCTTCTTTCCAGTGCTATCACTACACTTCTTGGGATGCATGATGCTAAATTTATAGTGAAATAAAACAAAAACAATAAAATCAAAAACAGACAAAAAGCACAATAGTCACACGAGAGAACAAGGCCTCAAGAAATGCTAGTCCCCGAAATACGTTTGTACTCCTACAAAGATTTTTACTAGTAAAACCACTCGTACACCGATATTCATATACTACAAGGCACTCGTACACCGGGGCTCCACTGTAAAAATACATATATAATAGCGATATAAAATATTTATAGTGTAGCCAATGGACTTTCAAGTGACCAGTTATCATAATCTTGTAATAGATCATTGACTGTACGAGGTTAATGTAAAATGGGTCACCAAAAAGCTACAGTTTATAACATGGAACCTTTAGGGGCTTCTTCAAGTCGACGTCGTTGTAGATGGTGAGCTCGCGCAGCGCGTCACTGACCAGATGATCCCTCCGTACGTGCAGGACGAGAAACGGGTTTTGTGCCAGCAAGGGTTCCAGGGTTAACAGCATGAACACGTTGTGCAGGTTGGCGCCGCTCACCGCCATCTTACGGATTCAACAAAGGCATTACGTGATTTTCGTTAATGCTCAGGCTGAATCACTTCTCAGTGCAAATCTTTGGTGTTTTAGCTCTAAAAATGCAACGAGGCAAATCCCAAAATACCTGCATCTGTAGTTCGGCGTCAGTCTGCAACATGGTCGTCTTAGCTTGAGCGTTCAATATGAACGGATAGGCGCACAAGGTCACCGAATTCTGAAAATAAACCGCTTTCAGTAACTCGTTCCTTTCCTCGTTTCCAAATTGTACTACAGAAATGCTGTGCATCAACATACCTGCGCTGGAGGAGATCGCATTTTCTGTCAAATAAATGAAGTAACAGGATGTGGTTACATTGTTTCGCTACTTTCATTCCAATTTATGCTCGTAATTTTATTCTTAAAGCTCTATGTTTTTATATAGTTCACCGAATCCACGAGCAAATCCGGTTCACACAATTTTAAGAGATTCTGTGGGAGGAAACTGGCTACTGAAGGACAGGATATAAAGAAGAGTGGCCTAATCTTCGCTAGTCTGGTGTTACATTACTTTCAGCAGTCTAACACCAGTGGGAACGGTAGAAATACCACAAATAGGATGAGTGAGAGGGAAGAAGGGAGGACTCACAATCTCAGCTTTGCTTAGGAACCATTTGAGGTAGTCTTCCTGGATGTCCACCAGGCTGGTGATGTCAGGGATGTAGAAGCAGTTGTACTCCACACGGTGGGCTTTCTGGTTTACCTACACCAACAGATAATAATTAGCATTTATATGGGCTGGCGTGGGAGATCTCCTGCTATCGAGCTCTGATCTCTACTAGTGAACACCTTTGGGAGGAATGTGAACAGTGACTGCACCCCAGGCCTCCTCACCTCACCTACGTCAGTACCTGACTTTACTAACACCCTTGTGTGTTAGAGTGAAGGTTAGAATGTTCAAAAAGCACATAGGAATCCTATGATCTAGTGTCTACAAACCTTTGTTAATAGAGCGTGCATACATTTAGTCCCCTTTTGATGTTATAATAATATCCACCCTTTTGGGAAGATGTTCCACACTATTTTTGGTTGTGGGAATTTGTACTCATTCAGCCAAGGGTGTTACTTAAATTGTAGAAATGTTGTATTACAATATATATATCAATCAAGTGTAAGGATTAGTGCGAGTTTGGCGAGGGCCAAAATGTGATGTCTAGATGACTGGGTCAGAGCATCCCCAAAAAACTGCAGTTCTTGTGAGATGTTCCTGGTCTGTAGTGGTCAGTATCTATCAAAAGTGGTGAACCGGCGACAGGGTCGTGGGCGGCCGAGGATCAAGGTGTGGTCTGATCCAACAGACGAGCTCCTGTAGCTCAAATTGCTGAAGAACTTAATGCTGTTGATGCTTGAACACAATATAAGCGTCATGGATGGGCGTCCGTTCGACACTGGAGGTTGAAGCGTTTGCCTGCTGAGCCCCAAAAATCATAAGTTGAACCATCGTAGCTCGGGGACTATCTGTACTTTCGATATTGAGTAAAGCATCCACAACACAAGCTCCTGTTACTACAGACACGATACTGTTTCAATAATAAACAGAAGGCATTAATATAAATATGTGGTTCGTGTTTCTCGACACCGTTTCCTCCTCACAACTTGAGTCCACAGACAAATGAGAGGTTGCTGTCAGAAACTACTGGTCCCCCCAAATCCCTTTGGAATCACTGCTACATGGTTGTATTTCATCTTTGGTTAAAGTCATGTTCCCAGTCAAGGGGCAACCACGTGGAACTGCTTGCGATTAGGCAGCAGCTCTGGAAACAGTTCCAGCTACATGAGGTGCTTTGTGTCTAAAAAATACATGAATGCAACATTCCCTGCAGGAAAGTGCACCTGGGATTCGCTTCCGAAATGTTGAGCTTCCATGGTTTCCATAGATCTGACAGATTCTGTACCTCTGTGTTTAATGGCAGAGGAAAGATCTGTGTTGCGCTTGTAAATATATCAGTGAAGCCTCTGAGATGCTTCCAGGAATTTCCACATTTCAATAGGAGAATGACATAATAGTTGAACATAAAAAGACGACCTTGTGGGTTTACCTTGTGTAGTTTCTCTAGCAGTTTCAGCGTTGCGCTAATGTAGCTCTCCAGAAAGACAGGAATGAGCAGGGCCTTGCCACCGGTAAGCAGGAACACCACAATGCTCTTATACATCTCTACCAACCTGGAGAAGACCTCACCGTCCAGCAGTGACCACCAGTTATCTACAAACAAAAGGGGAAAAAAAAAATAACTTTCACTTGCCATCATTAGCATTCAGTTTACCAGTAAAACTGTCTGGACTCGTGCTTTGGTGAGTCCATCCACACTTTAACAAATAGTTCAGATTTATTTTCCAGGCTGGTCTGAAAAATGTAGTCTAGTCCACACAGACATCTCAGAGACATCAGACGTTCATTATAAGATATTGCTGTATTTAGCTGCCGGTGCTCCAGAGAATATTTAACAACTTCCTGCAATCACAAAACGAATTGCAAGAGCTTATGGCATACTTTGGGTCACGTCGCCTTATCTCTCGTCTGTCTACACTGGGAAAGAGGATTACGGGTGCAATCTGACATACGGGAATACATTTTTATTTGATCTTTATAATACAATTCACACATTTAAATGCAGCTCATGCAGAATATTTGATTACACACAGAACGTTCACACACTGTCTGAATAAAGCTACTGAGACTGAAGATCCATTTTAATAAACAGTCTTTACTACCATGACAATTAGTGTATGTGCAATTCATCTCAAACGACAGACAGAAAGACATATAAAGAGAAAAAAGGAGATAGACTGAAAGAAAGCAATAGCGAAATGCAACTCATTTTAAATGACAGAAAGAAAAACAAAAAGTGGGACAGACAAAAAGGATTAAAAAATTTAAGAAAGAAAACCTGAAAGAACAAAGAAAAGTTCAAAAGAAAAAACAAAAAGAGCAAAAGAAATGGGTGAAAAAAGAAAAGAAAGAGCCAAAGAGCGAAGTTAAAAAAAAAAAAGAAAGAGAAACAGAAAAACGTGAAAAAGGAGAGAGACAGAAAGAAAGACAGAAAAACAATAAAAAGAGAGAAAGAAGGAAAAACAAAGAAAGGAAGAAATAAAAAGAAAGACAAAAAAACTAAGAAAACGAACAGAAAACAAAAGCAAGATAAAAATGAAAGCACAAAAACAACTAATTAAAAACAAAAATCGTAAGAAAGAACAAAATAAATCGTGAGAAAAAAGCGCAAAAGCGTGAAAAACAAAAAGAAGAACGAAAAGATCGAAAGAAGGTGAGAAAGAGCAAAAGAAAGAGGAAAAGAGGAAAGAAAGAGCAAAAGAGCAAATTAAAGAAGGTTAGAGCAAAGGAAAGAAAGAAAGAAAAAAAGAAAGAAAGAAAGAGTGACATAGTCGTTAGTTGCTTTGAGAGTTAAAGGAAATTTGATCGTCCTTAAACTTTTATTTTTAGGGAAACATTAGACAAAAGCGTGCAAATATTTGTTATAGATGACGAAGACTCAGTGGATCTCTAATGTAAAGTATGGTACCGAGCACTTTGCTGGGGTTGGCGTCTAGCCGGAGGATGGCCATGGCGAGTGGGATGGTGAGGGAGATGTAGTTTTTGGACTCGTGCAGAGCTGGACACTCGGACAGGATCAGATAAATGCGCATTGCCTCTACATCAGGAGGAGAGCAGGGGAGCTGAGGGATCAGCAAACTCTCGAAGCTCTTCGTGGTCTAGAAACACACACAGCCTACAGTCAACTGCCCACTCAGTGGACTTGTGAGGGGACGCAACAAAAAATACTGAAAAATGTTCTAGTAAATCTGAAGAAGGAACATGATATATGAGAAAGAAAAATGTTTTCTGTTATAAACAAAGAAATCAACCAAGTTACAGTTCATCATTTTCCCTTAACAGCACACCCAAAAGTGTTTTAATCCTATTATATCCTAGTAATTTAGCAAAAAAATACATTAACTAACAATAAATCGATGAAAAGGATGTTTATGTTGCAAAAAACCCTTATATTTTATTAACATCAGGTTTTTGATTGATATCAATGCTCATAAATATTCCTGTTTACATCATGTACTACAGCAGCTTCTCTCTCTTCATTATTAAGGACAAAAAGTGGTGCCAAAATAATTTAATTGTGTATATAAACATCGCTATCATTGATGATTTCTCTTTATGTTTTTTTTTTAAGTTTAAGTTTTTTATAAAAAAATGCACATCAAATTTGACTGCAAACCAGTAACTAATAACTGTCAATTATTAGGGATGTTTTATTAACACATACCTTGCAGTATTTTTTTTTTAAACCACATATACTGTACAAGATATACTGTGCATTATAAATGGGGAATCTGAAAACTTCTCGTATTACAGAATATAAATACCAATATACAGGACTGTGCAAATGTTATTAAAAAAGCTTAGTTGTGTTATTGAGTGTTGATGCCACAGCATGATTGTATGTCTGTCAATGTCTGATCTTTGGCATTTTAAATAAAATCTTGTGACTAAAAATGTGTCTTTTTGGCAAGCTTCCAATAAATGAAACTCAATATGATACAATATGCACAAAATCTGCTGTAACAGAGCAGGGGTCCCGACCCACAGGGACACAAACCGGTACCAGGCTGCACAGGAAGAATAAAGATTTCTACGCATCGATAAATTAAGCTCGCCCTCATTCTGCATTATGGTAAATAAAGTTAAATTTTCATTATATATGTAACAATTTAAATAATAAAATCATCTAATATGTATAACAGTAATATGATATACACCCCCAAGCACCCGGAAAAAATATCTTGGAGCAAATTATTTTGGTCAATGGTGCAAAAAAGTTGGGGAACGCAGTAATTTTTGACGGCAGACATTTTGACATGAAACAGTAGGACAAATACAAGTGTTCTCCATCACATTAAGAGGGTTGCATTCCATATAGGTTTCTGCTATTGCTCAAGTGATAGAATGTCACACTAATAGTTGCTACTTTTTCATTAAATAAGCTGTTTCTTTTATTTTTTTTTCTTCTTCTGTTTTTCTTTAAAACTGCATACAAATGTCCTGTATTTTTGGTTTGAATTTTACTAAAGTCATCACACTGAGTACTACTGCATCTTATTTGCACAAACTGTATTTTTGCACTTTTTTTTTCTTTTTATTGTTGAATTCTGTTTAATGTTCTCTGCAATTTGTTGTAGTTTGCTTAAGAGTTTCATTGTACAAACTGTCACTGCCATCTGTACATGTGAGAAATAAATACATTTACAATTAAAGCAATAAATGAAAACAAGGGTTTGAAGTGTTTTTTTTAATAAAGAAATAAAACCTGCTCCATCAGCAGCAATCCTTCTTTTACCACTTCTTCCATTATCATCTTCTGATGCTGCCTTACGTAAATTACAAATTAGGGTCCATCAGGTCTATAAATAAAAAGTCTGCTCATCCTTGCAAACATGCCCAGGGTACAATAAGTTATGTTTGTCTGACAGGTACAAACTCCCATGTGCTATTAATAGACTGCTTTTAACCATAATTACTTGTTTGTTCAAAGAGTGGAGGAGAAAAAAAAAAACTTAAAAACTCCTTATGGCTGAAATAAGCTTTCCTCAAACCTGCCTCCAGCGTTCTGGCACAGGGAAAGTGGTAAACTTAAGAATGCTGCTTGTTTGTCCTTACAGTCAAATACATTCTGATCATAAAAACAAACTTTAGGCTGTATCAGGCTGTATCATGCTGTGTGTATAATTTAGAACTTAAATGATGATAAACAGAATTATGTACTCTACCTGCTCCAACAGCCGTGAGTAGGTGGGCTTCATCAGCATCTCAAACAGCAGCCTGACTGATTTGAGGTCGATTCCGGGGACTTTGGGGTTGGTTTTAAAATGACAGTCATCACTGTGAAAGCACAATATCATCAAAATGTAAAGTTTCATAAAAATCTTGTGTGTCATTCGATGCTCTCATGTATGTATTAAGGTTATATGATAATGCTGCTAAATTCTTAATTCTGATTGGTCAGAATCGGAGAGTTCAAATTGAGTCAAATCTGCTACATGGCTATATCAACCCCATCAAAAAAAAGCAGAAATTAAAAAAATACCCCAAATAAACCCCTCAATTCCGAACACACTACTGTACTAAGTTCTGCCATATAGCAACCTACAAACATTAATTCATATTGTAATACACTAGTCCGGTATAGTGTCTATTGCAAATAATAATACATTAAAAAAATAATAATAATAAATGTGATTTTGGTAGCTTTGAGTAGCTACAGTACCTTCATATTATGTGTGCCTACTTTGAATATCCAATCATTCTGGATATCTGTTTCTGATCTTTGGATCGTTCTAAATTTCCACCAATTCTGTATTTTTAGAGTTGACTTTCTGGCTATTGTAAAAACTCAGATAGTTTGGAATTTCTAATCATTCTAAATTTCTGGTTGAACTAAATTTGTAATAATTATGACTTTTTTTTTATATACAATTCAAAATTTATTACCATTCTGAATTTCCAGTTATTTTTTTTGTGATGAAATTTGTGATGATAAATAATTTAATTCATTCTGAATATATGACTATTCTCTTTATTTAATTATTATGTATGTTCGGTTCTAGATGTATGACTATTCTGGAAATCTAATCATTCTGAATGTCCAGTTCTAAATGTATGATCTTTCGGCTTCTCCCGTTAGGGGTCGATACAGCGGATCCTCCGCATGTTTGATTTGGCACATGTTTTTACGCTGGTTGCCCTTCCTAACGCAACCCTCCCCATTTATCTGGGCTTGGGACCGGCACTGAAAGTGGCTGGGGATGGTTCCCTGACCGGGAGTCGAACCCGGGTCGCAGTGGTGGGAGCGCTGCATCTTAACCACTAGACCACCAGGGGACCTTCAGTTCTAAATGTATGATTATTCAGAATTTCCAAACATTCTGAATATCCGATTCTGAAATTTGTGACGATTAATAATTTCCAATCATTCGGAATGTCCAGTTCTGAGTGAAAGACTGGATATCAAATCATTTTGTATGTTCAGTATTCAATGTATAACCATTAATAATTTCCAATTATTTTCTCTGTCCAGTCCTGAATGTATGACTAAACTGAATTTCCAATAATTCTAAATGTCCAGTTCTAAAGAATCTTGACTATTATTAATTTTTTATAATTTTGAAGGCACAGTTCTGAATGTATGACTATACTGGATTTTTCAATTATTCTGAATGAGCTAAAAAAAATAAAGAATTAAACATTCTTAAATTAGGATATTTGAATATTTTGTTTTAAATGTTTCATTTTGAATTTATAATTGTTCTTAATTTTCCAATCAACCATCAAGACACAGTCCCTGGAAGTCCATCAACTGCATTTATAAACACAGTACAAAAGCTACAGGCACCAGCCAGCTTGGGATTTCAAGGCTCTTAAAACCTGGCTCTACCCATCTGTCACCACTGTAGTGTTGATGTAAGATCATGATTTCAGTATAAACACAACAGATTGAATCCATTACACACAAACTCCATTACGACTTGCAACGCATTGAGACCAGACCCCTATTTATAATTTGCGCTCAGACATGAAGGAATATAAAACCATAATAAATAAGGCTGATATTCTGGACTAACTGTGACGCAATCAGATAGTCCATGAGCTCTTATTGAGTGTACTTTGGTTACAAGTCTCCCTCTGTTGCATTTCCAATATTCAGCCATTTAATCATATATACCAATCCGAGTCTTTCAAACTTACATTCTGCAAAGCTTTTAACTTACATGTTTAAAATATTACGTGTAGAAGAAACTCATTTCTCCCAGGCAGAAAAGTGCACACACACATATAAACCGACACACATATACACACACTTTCACACACACTCAGACTGTAAATGACACCAGCTGTGTGTTACATAATCAAATAATCCCTTTTATAAGTGCCAGGTTGCTTTTTCTTGTTTTCTTTTTTTTTTCAATCAGAGGAAATTATCATGTGAAGCTAGTACAGCCGTATACAGATAATGAATGTGGATGAGTACAAGGGTCACTCCTTTTGAATTTTACCAAATTATCATGTTTTATTGGACATGGCAATAAGCGAACAGATGTACGTGCGTGCATGTGATCTCAGGTACGTGTGCACATCAGCATATTTGGAGAATAAGGATTGAGATGACGGAGCATTGTGGGGAGAATAAAACCTCGTGTTATGTGACGTCCTTGACTGCCAGTCTCGGTGTTCTTCAGAGAAACGGAATTGCTCGTGTTAAATCAAATATAATGAGTAGATTTCTAGAGTTGAACATTATAAAATAAGCATGTGACTAGCTTTTGTACACAATCAGTACTATGTTGAAGTATTGCTTTAAAAAAAGAATAAAAGAGTGTGGATTCATTATTACCTCTTGTCCAGGAAGCTGGCGTTCCAGCATGCGGTCGAGGATAACAGCAGAATGATGTCACTGCAAAAGAAGAAAAGGAAAATTGAATAAAATGTATGTGAGGAGGATGTCAACATTTATATACAGTATAGATTTGGCAAGATTTATAAGTCATGCATTTGTATGTTGTAAAAAATTTTGTTGTCATGTGAATTTGTTTGAGTAACAATTTATGGATTTTTTTTTAAATCCCATTCCACATTTAGTTCCAATAACCTCTACTTTTCTGGGTAGATGTTCAACTAGAATTTGGAGTGTGCTTGTGGAGGTGTGTGCTCGATAGGGCTGATGAGGTTGAGATCAGAGCTGCTATTTAAAAAATTTAAATACAAAAAATTAAAAATTAAAATTAAGAAAAAAATAAAAATGTGCCTAAAAAAGTAAAAAAAAATTGGTTTCATTTATAATTTCTTAACAATCTTAACACATTTATTTTTTATTTTTTTTTTAATCAAAACATAAAATAATGGATCAAACATTCTGGCTTTACTGTCAGAAGTTTATGTATAAGTTTATTTGGCTTTAAAAATCGTTTTAAAATTCCTACACATCTATGTTATGCCATGTCCACAATTTTTTAACTGTCATTAAAATACAATGGTCATTTAAAAAAAATAAATAAATAAATAAAAATAAATAAATAAATAAATAAATAGAAAAAAATAAAATGTATGTCAAACTGTGCACATGCTAAAGTCGAGTGCTTTTCCAGCAGCATATAAAAGCAATCTGCAGCTCAGCTTGTTTTTTGCTTCATCTCCCTAATCTGTCTTTTAAATATAACTGCACTGGATCTTCGGAAAATCGACTTTCCAATAATATGACATACGCGTTGTTTTCTGTGTAATGTGATGCTCTTACCGATGTTTGTGTTTAAATGTTTTTTTAGAAACTTTTAAATTTGCGATAATCCCAAAGCCATTGAATATTGATGTTAAAACAGTAAAAGGAACTGAACCAAAATATGGTCCAATTGAAATATTGGAATATTTGGTAGAACCGGTTTTCGGTTCAGGGTGGATGTCCGAAAAAAACAAAGGAAAAAAAAATCTATCAAAATTAGAGAGATTTTTTGAATCCATAGTTTGTCTTTCTAATTGTATAAAACAATAAATACATTTCCAAACCTGTAACATTTGGAAATGTTGTGTTGCCTCCTGATAAATAAACACAAGCTGTAGAACTCAGTGCATGAATTATATATAATGCAATATAATTATACAGTATACTGAATATAAATAATACAGTGCCTGATAAAAAGTTACATCTAGTTCTTATGTTTTTTAAGTAACATGAATGTGCCATTGTGTTTTATGCAACAAACTAAATAGAAAAACACATATGTATTGGTCAGTGAATGACTGGAAGAAAAGTTCTGCAGCGAGATGAATCTATATTTGACATTTATGGCTCTAAGATGGAGAACATGAGAGATGTTTTTAAACTGGCTCACACCACATAGTCAAACATAGAGATAACATCTTAATGGTTTGGAGTTGTTTAGAAGCAGGAAAAGTGGGAGACTTATTCTGGGTGAAAGAAATACTGAACCAACATGGCTGCCATTCAATACTTCAACCGCCATGCAATTCCGTCTGGACTGCGGCTAAATAGAACCAACTTTTCCATACAACAAGACAATGCGACCTCTAAGTGTTATTTAGAGAGCAAACAATCTGCTAAAGCGTTATTTATCATGGAATGGCCCGCCCGTCACCGCACCTAAATCCTCTCCAACTGCTCTGGGATAAGCTGGATCACAAGGACAGAAAGAAACTAGTGAAGAACTAGTGAAGAACAACTAGTGAATTTTGGAAGAAACTGAGTGTGTAACGCTGTTATTTATACTAAAGGAGGAATTTATATACAGTAATCCCCCGCTTTACCGCGGTACCAATCTGGCGCCCCCCGGTTTATCGCTTATTTGCCACATAACGAATTTGTTTAGCTGATTTTCCCGGTCTCCCATGGATACTACTAAAAGAAACAAAGAACTAATAAAATATTTTATAAAAGAAAAGAAGAAAGCAACAGAACAATAAACACTTCCTTATTTGACAATGTAGGTTTTCTGCTTGTCCATTGGTTGAAGTGTCCCTCTGAGGTAAATAAAAAAAAAAGGCGGAGTTTAAGACATACGTCACCAGATTTAGCCAATGAAAGTAATCAGGACATCATAGGACACTTCAACCAATAAACAACGCATAGGCTACATGCAGGCTGTACAGTGCATGTATTCACTATAAATGTGATACGGTGTACTGTATTTCTATGAATTTACACAAAATTTATCTCGCTATATTTTCACAAATGTTTTCTGTGTGTGTTTAAAGTGTGTGGGAGGATGATTTACGGCTTAAACGATAAAAAAAAAAAAAAAAAAAAAAGGCATTTTTGACCGTTTATTGCGGGCGGTTTCGTGTTTCGTTAAACGGGGGATTACTGTAATTGGTTGGTCACAGTAAATCTTCATACCGTTAAATTAAGTTTGTTGAAAATACACAAAAAAAAACATGTGTATCTTAAAAACCATAAAAAGTGTTTCCATAGTTTTGACAGGAACTGAATGACATGATGGAAAATGTTCTAATTTCATTGTTTTTTTTTTTTGTTTTTTTCTCAAACTGAAACAAGTGAAGAGGTCAAAGTTAATGATCACCTACAAATTTAGTATCGCTGCTGAGAATAAACTTTAATTGTACCGAAAAAAAAAAGCAGCACTGCTGCTGTTATACTACAAAGTAAAACTCTGCAATCAGAATAAACAAATGAAAACAACAACAGGTCAATAAAAATCCTGACCACACCATAAAAGGGGAGGTCATTATAAAATCATAAATAGATGATGATCTACAGCACGCTGACTTGTGCCTTGGCAGCGCTGCACTTTAAATGCCTCTGTCGTTGGAGTAGGAGAAACCCAAACACATGTTTTATGCGAATCTGCGAAGGTCAAATCGGGACAGATATCTGCACTCACTTGGTAATGCTGGAGTCAGAGGCGTCCAGGAGCTTCAGCCTCCAACTGTTTAGACTCTCCTTATTAATCAGGGAGATGCTTCTCGATGTGCTGATAACGCGGAAGTCCTCCGGGCTACTCTGTTGAGAGAGTTTGGGATAACAATAACCAAACAATTTCCGAATGTGCATGCCGCAAGGACATCTCACATCTGGGTTTAGACTAAACGTGTCTCCAGGCAAAGAATAAACAGGAAGTCCTAAATCAGATTTACAGTAGTCCTAATGGATTAATCTTTCATCAGATTAACAGCACCCCCAAGTGGACAAGACCAAATACTTTTTTTGGCTGCTCCCATTAGGGGTCGCCACAGCGGACCATCCGTCTCTATACTACTCTGTCTTCTACATCTGCCTCCTTCAAATTAGCCACCTGCATGTCTTTCTTCACCACATCCATAAACCACCTGGTAACTCCATCTTTAGCATTCTTCTACCGATATACCTCATGTCCCTCCTCTGCACATGACTAAACCATCTCAATCGGGCCTCTGTCACTTTGTCCCTAAAACGTCCTACATAGTTTGATGGCTCACCATGTCATGTGACAGCACCAGAAAGCTGTGGTCACCTCCGCAGTGAATCCTGCTGATGCTGCACTGATCAGTGGCTGAGTCAGAAAAAAAAACAATAGACAAAGTGAATTTACACACACTTAATATTCAGATCAATATTTTTAGGACAGAGGGGCTGTAGTAGATCAGAAAATGAAGTTTCTACAACCCTAGTTCAAATAATGTGACATTAATAAAAACCAGAATGTAATGATTACTCATATCTCATTTGCAAAAGAACAGATACTCGGTAAACGTACCGTTTTTTAGACAATAATAAAATTCAATTTGAAATTTAAAGGCCATAACACATCTATATATAAAAAAACAAAAACAAACAAACAAACAAAAAAAAAAATTTGAAATTTAAAGGCCATAACACATCTATATATAAAAAAACAAAAACAAACAAACAAAAAAAAAACAGAGCAACAAAATCCTGGAAAAATATTTGTAAGAAAGCAGAGAAAAAGAAAGTGATAAAGAAAAAGAAAGTAATAAAGAAAATGACAGAGAGACATGGAGATAAAGAAAGAAGAGATAAAAGAAGTAATAAAGAGAAATAAAGTAATAAAGAGATAAAGTGATTAAGAAAGTGAGGGAGATAAAGAGACACAAAGATGAACAAAGAAATGGATGGTGATGAAGAGAGTAATAAAAAAAGATGAAGAAGAGAGCAATAGAGATAAAAAATGTATCAAGAGAAAGAAAGTCAAAGTAAAAAATAAATAAAAAATAAATAGAAAGATATTTATAAAAATGAATTAAGAGATAAAGAGATAAAGTGAAAGAAAGAAAAGAAAAGAAAGTTATAAAGAAAGAGCTAAAGAGAAAAAAAGAAGAGAAAGTAATAAAGAAAGAAAGAAAGAAAGAAAGAAGAGATAAAGAAAATGTGATGAAAACGTGATAAAGAAAGAAAGAAAGAAATGGATAAAGAAAGAAGAGATAATGAAAGAAGAGATAAAGAAAACATGATAAAGAGAAAGAAAGAAAGAAAGAAAGAAAGAAAGAAAAAGAGAGAAACTGGTGTAGGGACTCAGGTGACTGACTGATTGATCTCTACACGAGTTGAACACATTTTCCACACTGTGGTTTAATGGAGTCTGCAGTCTGGTTCCTGGTCAGATGTTGTGGTGAATCACATGCACCAGCCACGTGAAGTGCAAAAGAGTAAAAGTGGCACTTTCATGAAATGATAGGAAACGAAAAAAACCTGTATAAGGGTCATGTGATGCCACGATCATGTTCACCCACCCGTTTGTGTGCTGAGAAAAGAAGACTGGATGTTTCGGACCGGAAGGGGAATCATGGCATTTCCTCTGGTCCCTAAGCCGAGCTGACCCTGAGCGTTACAGCCGAAAGCGTACACCGAGCCGGTGGAGGGCACGAACGCCAGCGTGTGGTGTCTGGAACAGAGATGAAGCCAAGGTTCGGATCGAGTCGACACATTAAAACAACAATAAGTGATCAAGCGTAGTGAGTACTATAGTAATGGGAAAGTGGTATCTTAGTGTTTAAGACACTGGTCTTGGGATCGGAAGGTTGCGAGTTTAAATCCCAGACACGACAAAATCAGTGTGTGAATGAGATAAATGTCTTATTCTTTAAAATGACATCATTTTGTTTGTTTGTCTGCAGCGCTAAGATTTTATTCGTACTATTTCTTGCATCATTTTTATTCACGTTCACATGTCGTTATTGGAAAAGAATCAACTTTGAGATGGTGCAGTAGCGGGAATTTCACAACAGGACCATGCCACACCACCCAGTTACTGATTATTTCCCAAAAAAGCATGTCTACCCCAATTCCTTAGATTAAATGTAAACCTAAATCCAGAATTTCTATTCAAATATATACAACAAAAGTCATATATACAGTGGCATTTCTTCTTTTTTTGCATGTTTGTCACACTTTAATGTTTCAGATCATCACAACTAATTTAAATATTAGTAAAAGATAACACAAGTGAACACAACATGCAGTTTTTGCATGAAGGTTTTTATTATTGAAGGAAAACTAAATCCAAAACTACATGGCACTGTGTGAAAAAGTGTTTGCCCCCTTAACCTAATAACTGCTTGGGCCATTCTTAACTGCAACAACTGCAATCAAGCGTTTTGCGAAAACTTGCGATGAGTCTGTTACAGCGCTGTGGAGGAATTTTGCTCCACTCGTCTATGCAGAATTGTTGTAATTCAGCCACATTGTAGGGTTTTCGAGCATGAACTGCCTATTTAAGGTCACCCCAAGCCATCTCAATAGGATTCAGGTCAGGACTTTGACTAGGCCACTCCCTTCCCGACAGGAAGGGGGCAAACACTTTTTCACACCACTGTATATGTTTATAATGCTTTTGTTTGTAACATAGATATAAGCTCTAATATCTCAACACTGATACATATTCAATACATAACGAATCACAACTCCTTTTCTCCATCATTATCATTTCAATTAACACAAAAAGTAATACAAGAACCCCATGACCAATCTTGTCAATAGTTCCCACGTACCTGCCACAGGCGATTTGAGACACTTCGGTGCCCATGAGCTCCAAAACTCTGCGTGGCAGAGGCTCGTTGTTGGTGGTGTCATGTCCCAACTGTCCTCTCGACCCATTTCCAAACGTGAATAAACCTCCATCCTGTACAAATCAACACTCAAATAAGTTGAGTAGAAAAGGTAGAGTTTCTTTCTTTTTCAAATGACTGCACTTGTACTTTCCGTGCTCTGATCAAGAAGTCTCCAAGCACCGACCTGTGGATCATTTAGTACTGGGATGCACTGAAAAAATATTTTCATTCTTATTTATTCATGTATTACTTTCTCAGTCTGCAGAGTTCCAGTGTCCCGCACTTGTTTTATTTTTGTACATTTTTTTTTTCTTCTATGCATTGAGAAATAAAGTTTCCAATGATTCTGCTTTATGGTGAGTTATATTTACATTATATATGCAATTCAATTATAACGTATTATTATAATATACAACGACCACACATGGTATCTTCATCATGGCACCTGTTAGTGTGTAGGATATATTAGGTAAGTAAACAATTTTTCACCCCCTCAAAGTAGACGTGATAGAAGCAGGAAAAACGGGCAAGCGCAAGGATTGCCAAATTGTGATGCTCTGACCGAGCTATTTAGACATCTCCAAAACACAAGTCTGGTCCGTTCCAACAGCAGGCTCCTGCAGCTCAAAATGCTGTAAAAGTTAATGCTGTTGATGCTCGATTGGTCAGGACTGTTTAAGCAGCAAAAAAGGGGACCAACGCTATACTAGGCATGTGGCCGTAAAGTGGCTGATCAGTGTTATAGGCACTATAAGGACCACTCAAACCACCCATCAGCCCCCCACGCTATACCCCAGTCCATAAAAATATTCTCTTTAGTGAAACTGGTCTGTGATGCAAAAAAAAAAAAAAAAAAAAAAGGTCTGAGGGGGTTGTGGCTTGTCTAGACTATATATCTAATTACTCAGATCAGTACATTATAAAGTGTTTGGTAATTTTTTTGAACGTCATTAATCTAAATGTCCAGATTAATAAAAATAAATTTATTAAAAAATTAAAGAATTTTAGCAAATCTGTACACTTCTTAAATTACAAGAGATTTTATTCAAATCGAGTACTTGACACTGGGGACACAACGTGAACCTGTCAGTATTGAGGCAAAAAAAAAGAAATAAAAAAAATAAAAAATTCAACATCATCACACTGTATTAAATTTTTTTTATTATTATTAATTAAATTAATTAAAATCTGTGTCAACATTGACCACATGTACACCAGAAATTCTTAAAATTGAAGTCAAACATGGAACAATTATTATTATTATTATTTTTTTTACAAAATACTGTAATTAAATTGCTACAAGTGACAAATAATTTATTTAATTTGTTATTAATCAAATTAATTAAAATCTGTGTCAACATTGACCACATGTACACCAGAAATTCTTAAAATTGAAGTCAAACATGGAACAATTATTATTATTATTATTTTTTTACAAAATACTGTAATTAAATTGCTACAAGTGACAAAACACTGTAATTAAAAGTATTTAACAATGAGCAGTAATGCAGTACTAGATTTTTTTTTTTTAGGGGAAAGTCATTTGATTACAGGAACACAATAGTGGTACCTTGGTAAGAGCGGCTGTGTGTTCCTCCCCACAGCTGATGTAGACCACCTTCTGTGAGCGCAAGAATTTAATATGGCAGGGAACAGCCCGATCTGTGTGAACAAACCAAAGAACACACAAAACGTTTTTTTCCTTCCACGTATAACTGAAAGCAACAGCAAAACAAATAGAAATAAAATGCGCACTGTGACTGATCAGGTGCAACATCTCAGGGTTTGGGTAAAAGCTTAAATTCTCTGTACGGTATGTAGCTTTATGTAACTAATCACAGCTGCACCAAAGACCACTCCTGTTAGTGCTCACTTATCGATTAATCGGACGGCCGATTTTTTTTTTTTTTTTAATGAATCAGCGTCATCCGATTGTGCTGCAAATTAGGCTGATTATTATGCGGGGGCATCTGACAAGCCAAACCATGTGTGTACGTTCTGCGCTTGCGGGAAAGAACATAACTCTCATACCAGCAGGTGGCAGTAGTCTCTATTCGGCTTTAATATCTAAATACAAACCTCCAAACAGCTGTAGGTTCGGCTACAGGATACCAAAAAAAAAAAAAAAAACCCATCCTATGCCAGCCCTGGTTTCTAAATATCGAAAAGCCCATCTCAGTTCGACCTCTATTCACTTATCCGATTTGAAATTTTTTTAAATCAAATATATTAATGTACATGCAAATAAAACAAAATTATGACCCAAAGCTACACACAAATACGCCATAACAACCAGTCACTGAGTTCTGGGTTCTACTGCATTTTATAGTAATGCAAACACTTATTTGTCCATCTGATTTAGTGATTAATTCACTATGCATATGTGTCCAGTGACGTTACTTCTAATCCAATGTGACCGCATGCTTCATTTAGAGACATTAAGGCTGCAATCACATGTTTTACTGCAAAACGCAACGGTTTGTGTGGGTTTTTATTCTCATTTCCCCATCATTCACCGTCTGGTTCAAAATCTTTGAGGACCCAAACAGACTGCATGTTTTGGTACCGTGTTTGTGAGGTCAAACCAAAAGTGAAAGCGATTTAACTGGCATTCATGTGGTAACTGAAATGCAGATAATGTGCAACTTTGGTTTTTATTTCACACGCTCGTGGGGGTGGAGGGGGTGGTGTTTTCGCCGTTCAAGCTTAATGAGTATAATTCTAAAATATAATTATGTCATATGTATAGAACCGATAACGTTATTATCGTGTGTGACCAATCAGACCGATCATGATAGCACTTGGCTGAAATATAACTGGACTTTCCAAACGCTTGCCCTATAATTATAATGACGCTCATTGAGATATGAGGAAAGAAAGCATGAGCATGGCTACCTCTGTCCCATGTCTCTCACCTTGCTCGTCATTAAGACCCAGCTGTCCAGCACTGTTCCTGCCCCAGCCGAACACCGCTCCAGAGAGAGACAGGGCAAAGCTGTGGTCTCCTCCAGCACTGATCTGAGCCAGAGGAATCCCACACAGAGACTTAAGGGGTTGAGGAGACAAAGAGCTCGTCTCCCCTTTTCCCAAACCCAACTGCCCGCTTGAGTTTTGACCCCATGTGAAGAGCTGACCATCTGAGAAGATGAAAAAGTTACCGTCTGTGTACACATCGATCCTGTTTCTAACCTATTCAAATGAGCGTCTCTTAGTAGCTCTTACCTTTAGAAAGTGCGATGCAGTGCTGGTTGCCACATATGACTTGTGAAATCCGATGTTCACACAACTTCTTGATCAATCTGAAAAAAAAAAAAAATACAGGACAAGATAAATTTCATATGAGAACAATCACTAATGCAAATCAGTTATATGTCAATATTTCTGGGGTTGGCGCAAAAATTAATTAAATTAAATTGGTCCCGATTTAACATGGACATTACATTACATGTAATGTCATGTAAAGGGATGCAATGTAATGCAAAAATTAATTAAATAAATTTTTTACCAAAAATAGCAAACTGAACTTCCCTTAGAAACTTCCACCTCACTAATTTCATTATATAAAGTTTAGTAAGGGTTAGGCTTGTGCAATTTTAATTATTCACAATTTTCTATTGTTTAAATAAAATAAACAAATTTAATCACAAACAAATTAATTGGTGACTGACTACAAAAAAGTAATTGCACCATTTCATGTTTAAAAGGAGTAAAAGAGGATGTAAAATTATTACCAGCCACACAGTTGAAAACTTGCATGTTAAATTGAGGAGATCCTACTGTATAAAAATTGTGCATTACATTGCATTACTTTACATTACAAAGCAATGCAATGTAATGTAGTGTAATGTAACATAATGCACTGTCATGTAAAGTGATGCACTGTCATGTAAAGTAGTGTAATGCAATGTGATGCATTGTAATGAAAAGTAATGCACTGTCATGTAAAATGATGCACTGTCATGTAAAGTGGTGTAATGCAATGTGATGCATTGTAATGAAAAGTAATGCACTGTCATGTAAAATGATGCACTGTCATGTAAAGTAGTGTAATGCAATGTGATGCATTGTAATGAAAAGTAATGCACTGTCATGTAAAGTGATGCAATGTAATGTAATGCACTGCATTGTAATGTCATGTAAAGGGATGCAATGTAATGCATTGTAGTGTGATGCAATGTAAAGTAATGTAATGTGATGCATTGCAATGAAAAGTAATGCATTGTAATGTAATGTCATGTAAAGTAATACAATGCATTGCAATGCAATATAAAGAAAGTAATGCATGACAGTGTATTTTAAAGTGAGGCAATCTAACGTAATGCACTGCATAGCTATGTAATGATGTTATGCCTTGTCATTTATTGAAAAGTAATCTAATGGATTGAAATGTAATGTAATACAAATTGTAATGAGAATACAGTGTTTTTAGTAATACAGTTCAGACTTTTACCATTTTTTTGCCATATGCATGTTCCTTTTGTTTTTTATGCAACAAAGATAATTTAATGGCATGAAGATTTACTGTGACCAAACAAATATATACATGTACAAACATTTATTTTCCATACTCGTGACATCCAGGGCAGTTAGTTTCTCCTAACCTTGATTCCTCCTGTAAAACTTGCCGAAGTTGTTCTTCACTAGTTGGAGATTGCTTTTTGACCTTGTGTTCATCCCAGATCATTTGCTCTAAATAACACAGAGTTTGGAACCATGGTTCAGGTTTAATGCCTTGGTGAAGTCTCCAAAATTCCCTGCTCCAAAGCAGCCCCAAACTATTAAGCTTCTACCTCTATGTTTGACTATGAGGGTGAGACAGGCTGCTAACCTCCTCACTCCTGCTCTCCATCTTACATATGTTCTTCTGCGAGAGCCAGAAATGTCAACTTCAAACTCATCTTTCCAGAGAAACTTCTTCCAGTCATTTCCAGTGTTCTTGCATTGAAACAAAAGGAACATGCATGTGTCTCAAAAACAACAAAACACTAAATGTTCCCAGACTTTTGCCAGGCACTGTGTAGATATTGGAGATTGTGGGAATGCAAGATGATCATTTGTTATAATCACACCAGGTCTCAGCTCTTTTTCCTCCTACCGTGGAACTCTGATGGCTTCCTCCGCCGTGCCGAGACCCAGCTGCCCCCGTTCGCCTGCGCCCCATGCAAACACTTGCCCTTGCTCGCTCAGTGCCAGAGAGTGGGCCTGCCCACATGCGACGCCTGCAATTTTCTGGGCATCCAGCGCACCGACCAGCTCTGTGGACACACACACACACACACAGAGACACGTTATTATTATTGTTAGGTGACATAAAACCGTAATTCACATTCATATCCAGTATACCGAACACTGTGCATGAGTCAGTACATCCTGAATAGGCAGATTACACACACATTCACACCCAGGGGCCAATTCAGACTTTCTCCAGCCCACCTCTGTTTAGTTTTGCCAGCCGTGAATAATGACTCGCCTCTGGGAAATATTCCGGCACGTCCATTATTCAGTAAGTTTACTTCACAGTGAATGTGAGCAGGTGGTGATGAGAGCAGTCCCGTGGAGGACGTTCTATACTTATCCTGCGAACGCAGTCGCTGTCGAATTAACACGCTGGGTGAGGAATAGCGAACGCCGTTATTGGAAGATAATCAACTTCGCGATGGGAAGTCGCTGTGCTGCGAGTCTGGCCACATTATTTACTGTCATCATTTACATCAACCACAGCTTTTATTTCTTACAGTTCTCAGCAGATTTTGGAGGGGAGAAGAACTGCCATGAGTTATTCATAGATTATTCAAATAAAACACACACACACACACACGCAAATATAAGGCGCATATGCACACTACTGTATACATACATGAAAGCTGCACACGCCCATACAAACAGGGATCACACACACAAGGTGTGTGCACACACACACACAATTCTGGTTACAGTTATAAACACAGGTAGTACCCGACTTGGACGATGGAGACTTGGCCTAGCCAACCCAGGAGTCTTAAATAATGGAGATCACTATGACGAGACTAAAGCATCTTGTGAGTTTGGAGATGTGTACGTCCTGGCAGCATCCCAGCGTATTGTACTGCGTATATGCTGCTTCATTTGACGCAAAAATGTCAAATATTTGCACAATTTTTTCATAAGATGGGAAAAAAATAATACCAATCGGACAATCGTACTCTGGGACTCAATTGTTTAGACTATGAAACTGGATGTGATGTAGATCAAATATTCATTGCACACACACACACACACACACACTCAAACACCTTACCAGGCTTGACTCCAGGCTTCTCGTGACCCAGTTGTCCGTGGCTGTTCGACCCGCACGTGTAAAGACTCCCGTCGTGCATTAGGAACAGCGAGTGCTGCCCGCCGCACGCCGCCTCCTTCAGCCCTCTGCCATCGAACACGCAGCAGCTCCGCGGCTCAAGCACGGCCGCCTCGGACACGGCGAGACCGAGCTGACCCAAAGCCGAACTGCCCCAGCACAGCATCGCAGCTCACACGCCGAGAGAAGTGTAGAAACGACGGGGTAGACGCAGACGGCGGTGGAGCTTTAGGCTACGTGGCCCAGGCTTCTTCACTTCGAATGGAGAACAAGCATAGGGGGGGAAATAGGGTTCAAATTAACCGAAAAGGTACAAACATAGTATAGTACTAACTATAGTCTCTTTCACATACCCCTGGTATGTATAAAGTGTAGAACATTTATAATAATAACCAAAACAAACAAGCAAAACAGCTGGAAGTGCGATGCGGAGACTAAACAATCTTGCGGTCCTCCACTTAAGTTTTTGAAGAAACTCAAAATTTTTTTCCCAAGTAGGAATGGTAATATGTTCCATTATAGGTACTTGATATCTTTTGAAAAACACAAGACATTACAGTGGAACGGTAAAGTAGGCAGGGTCGCTGGTTCAATCCTGAGCTCGACTTGCATTCTGGATATCAATATGGGTCTTCTTTGGTTCCTGTGGCTTCCTATCGCCTCGTAAAAATGTTCCAGTCACTGATTTACCGCTTGCAGATTGCCCTTGTGTGAAGGAGTGCTGAATGTATGTGTGTGCGTGTGTGTGCGCGCACGCAGTGTTCTGTAGGACACTGGGAATGCGTTCCTGCCTCACACCCTAATCTTCCTGGGACGGGCTCTGGAATTGAGAGTGGACTCCGGACCCGGATAAAGCAGTTCATGAAGATGTTGATAAACTCGTTATTGTAAATATTAATATTCTGCTCTGGGATGCATCCAATCGAGAGTGAATTCCAACCTCACAGCTTCATATCTTACGGGTTATGATGTTGGGCTTCTAATAAAAAAAGGTGACGGGTTTCAATCCCAGCATTGCCAAGCTGCCAGTGCTGGGCCCTTGAGCAAGGCCCTCAACCTTTTAGTGCTCAGAGTGATAAATGAGATCATTGTAAGTCACTCTGGATGAGGGGAGGTCCACCAAATCCTGATGCACATAAAGTAATTACTTAGTGATGATGATGATGATGATGATGATGATGATAGTCAGTCGTGTTGATCCTGAGAAATTGCAGCAGACTGTTAATGTTATTTACAGTCCAAATCCATCCTCATACTTCTTGAGTTGCTCAGTTACTTCATGGATCTCCTGGATCTAATAGATTTCTTCATTCTTCCTCACTGATGGAGTTTCTTTATTATTTCTCACTGATGATGATGATGATGGAGTTTCTTCTGTCTTCCTCCCTGATGGAGTTTCTTCTTTCTTCCTCACTGATGATGATGATGATTACGTTTCTACATTATTCCTCATTGATGATGATGATTGAGTTTCTTATTTCTTCCTCTCTGATGGAGTGTCGTCTTTCTTCCTCACTGATGAGGATGATGATGGAGTTTCTTCATTATTCCTCACTGATGATGATGGCATTTCTTCTTTCTTCCTCTCTGATGGAGTTTCTTCTTTCTTCCTCACTGATGATGATTGTGTTTCTTTATTCTTTCCCATTCATCCTTATTGATAATGATGATGATGATTTTTCATTCTTCCTCACTTTATGATAGTTGTGTTTCTTCCTTCTTCCTCACTGATAATGATGGTGGAATTTCTCTAATCTTTAACAGTGATGAAGATGATTATTACTAGTATTCAGATCCGGAAATAAAATGTACCTTTTAGAAATCCATTCTTTGTTCAGACAGACAAATGTGAAATCTACTGTTCCTATGGAAATTGAAGTTAATCTCATAATAATGGAGAAACAGAAGTCAGTTGTAACTCACCACATTAACAGATTATATATATATATATATATATATATATATATATATATATTATGAGCTGGACTGATCAGATGATGAAACAAGCCAATCCTTATTTCTCCTTAATTCTGGATCAAGATTAGTAGCTAGATCGATAATAAAATAATTCTAAATTATTAAATACAACGTGCCCAAAAAACCCTTTTACATCTGATCTAATCCTCGACATCACTAATAACTAAACTCTATATATTTATAAAACATTTCAAACAGGTAGGCTAAGCACCTAGCATAACTAGCAAACACTGTCAACTGTCCAAATAGCAGGCTAGCAGGCTAACTAACCGAACGAGCAAAAACAAAATAAACGGATTAATATAATCCGAATTACGTGTTCAAACCTACCTTGAAAGGAACATACCCGTTTCCCAAATGACACCTTATTTTCTGCTTCTCCGTATGTTATGGTAATAACAAGGAAGTTCGGGTTAGGCGCTTATCCCAAATACAGCTCTGTGCACTACATTGGGTCACTACACTGTGCCTACAGCAGGATTTAATCTAGTGCTCCCTATGTAGTGTGAGTGGATACAGAAACGCTGTTTGAACTTCAGCCTGAGATTAAATCTGGGCGTCACCGATCACGTGACTGTGTCTGGTGTCAGGAGAGCCAAAGGAGGCCAAAGTCATACATGATTTATTTATAATCATTATTATTCAATGAATAAAATATGTTAAAAAG
The DNA here is from genome assembly GCA_024362625.1 of Silurus asotus. Lineage (NCBI taxonomy): Eukaryota > Metazoa > Chordata > Actinopteri > Siluriformes > Siluridae > Silurus > Silurus asotus. Next base: position 163,430 of record MU551713.1, read on the forward strand.
TCACTGGGGAGTAGTTTAGGTAATTAAAGTTGCATTAGACTTGTTTTTTTTCCTTCAAATAAATTTCTATTAGAAATAATAAAACGAATCTGATATCAGACTCATGATTTTAATTTAAAATATAAACCCATTTATTATTATTATTATTATTATTATTATAATTATACAATTGTTGTTTCATATAAAGTAGAGTAAATTGTTTATATCCATGAATATGTATAAAATTATTCCCAATAGTCTTTTTTTCTCATTTCGTATCTTTTCTCTCGATTGTGCAGCGTAAAGGAGTGTCTGTTTACATTAGAGTTTCTATCAAATCATGGTGAGGAAACCTGAGGCATAAAGTACATATCAATAAAGCTTTAGCCAATCAGATTGTGAGTTGTTTACTCCAGGATCATCTACCAGGCGTACAGTAACTTCAGCATTTTCACAATCCTTTGAATAAATGGTCAGACAGTGCGTTAGTCAGATCTTATTTATTATCTGTTTTTTTATTTGTTTTCTTTCACAGTGATCGATAGAAGAGAAGAAATTGTTTTGGTCGCAGATACACACATTAAGGACATTACATACAGTAAAATCCTGTTGTACGAGCAACTAATAGTACGAGCAAACAAAGATACGTGCAAATGTCGAAGGCACGAGCAAACCCACGCTGCCGGTTTCTTGTTTTTGGAAGCATCAGTCGCCTAGTTGATGGCGTATCGCTCGGTCGCTCTCGTTGTTCAGTGCAGCAAAAACCTTTTTTAGTGTTATATTTTTATTTCACTAGAAATCATGAAAAATGTCTCCCAAGAAAATTTAGAGATGGTGCTGGGAAAAAGAAAGTAAATAGAATTACCATTGCAACCAAAAAGGAAATAGTCGAAAAGTACAAGCATGGTGCACTACCACATGAATAAGTGTTAAATTATGTTTACCATACGGTAATTTGAGATGTATTTGTTAAAATAAGCGATCGAATGAGGTCTCAGAACGGATTAAATCGCTTTTACATTCATTCTTATGGGGAATATTAGTTCGAACGTACGAGCAAATGGACCCACGAGCAATTTTTACAAACGAATTATGCTCGTTTAACGTGGTTTTACTGTATTAAAAAAAAAGTCTTCGTAAAACATAAACAACAAAGTACAATACAATTTAATTTAAGAGCTTGGGTGTATCTTAATCAGCTCTTTAGTTCAGTAGTCGGGGTGCTAATTAGAGTCAGCCAATATAATCACTATTGCAATATCCTTTCATCAAAATATGGAATGTTTGCTCCAAAAAAAAACAGAGAAAACATGTACAACACATGAATTGCTGCACGCACCCAATCTTTTACTTTTGTCCAAAAACTTCACAATATGTGATGGCATGAATGAGTTTGTCTCGAAGTACGTCGATGTTGCTGTAGTTTGGAAGGTGTAAAATGTCGAAACATGTCTGGGCCGAGGGGAAACGGTCCTCTGCATCATCATTGTTACTTTTCACAATTATCAGCTTCCTATAAGACAGTCCTCCTATTGGCAAGCGATCTGTCCCATACACGAAAGCTGCGAAAAATGTTTGTGTCATTAATTTATAGTATTATATCTCTTTTGCCAAGACATTGTACAATTGCCCATCGAACCATCCATTCATTAGTAATCTATATACTGTAAATTGTAAAATGAATACATTCGGTTGATGAACAATCTAATGGAAGAAACCTTTAATATGTTTAAACTAGGGCTTTCAAGCGATTAAAATATTTAATTGCGATTAATCGCATTATTGTCATGAGTCAACTTGTTATTAATCGCAACGTAATCGCACATTTTTACCAGCTATAAATGTACCTTAAATTAATACTTTTCAAGTTTTCAATACTCTGATCAACATTGGCACAGTTAAATAGGGATGCTTTATGCAAATGGTTGTTTATTATTAGTGAAACCAAGTGCATCATAGTGGATTTTGGTGTCTGATTGAGACTTGGTAAAGAAAGGATGTTCTCAATAAATTTGTGTTGCATTGGAGGTTTTAATTTTGCAATAAACAAAAATGTCCGCTGCATTAATCACATGTCAACAAAATTTGTGCAGTTAAAATGAATTTGGGTTAAAGCTTTATTAACGTGTTGATATTGACAGCCATGGTTTTATTATGATGTTTTCTCGCAGTGGAAGAGGCCAAGGTTTTCTGGCTGTTTATAGTGTGATTATAACTAATGAAAAGAATTGGAGATGGTTATGGACTGATTATAACACTGGAGATATATATATTATTAAGTGTTAAACTTACTCAGAAACTTCTTTTGGTTTTCTTCACTCAACTCAAAGAAAACAGACCAGAAGTTCTGAATGAGCTCGTCTGAGGGTCCACAGTTTTTATATGTAGCACCCTGATAAAATAAATAAATAAATTATATATATATATATATATAGATCTGGACCGCAGAGTGAAGGCAAAAGGGCCAACAAGTGCCAAGCATCTCTCTGGGAACTCCTTCAAGACTGTTGGAAGACCATTTCAGGTGACTACCTCTTGAAGCTCATCAAGAGAATGCCAAGAGTGTGCAAAGCAGTAATCAAAGCAAAAGGTGGCTACTTTCAAGAACATAGAATATGACATTTTTCAGTTGTTTCACACTTTTTTGTTATGTATATAATTCCATATATAATTCCACATGTTTTAATTCATAGTTTTGATGCCTTCAGTGTGAATCTACAATTTTCATAGTCATGAAAATAAAGAAAACTCTTTGAATGAGAAGGTGTGTCCAAACTTTTGGATATATATATAAATTCTGTTGTATTATGCTAAATAATATTGAACAAATGTAAGTAAAAACAATCTAAATTCTTTGTACCTTCTGGAGCTCCTCCCACTCGTACTTAGACACACCATAGAGTAAGTCTCTGAGCTCTTCAGACTTGAATATTTTCCAAAAATATAAGGGGTTTCCATGAGAAAAACCTTTCCTAAAATTCCCAAATTGACTTTCCACAGACTTGTTGAAAACAAAGTCGATATACAAGTCCACATATTTCTGCCTGTAAAAGAATGGAATACGTTATGCTGTGTTTAATAGTTGCATTTAAACGTGCTTCATTTTGATAGAAATATGAGAAAACATGAGATCACAAAGCACACAAACATGTCTACCTGTAATGTTAGTGATAACTATAGAATATCGGTTTAGTTATTTGAAAAGTAAAAGTGTCCGTGCAAAATGTGAAAACAGAGTGCAATGATTTGCAAATCGCATAAATCCATATTTTATTCACAATAAAGCAAAACACATATCAAATATTTAAAATGAGAATATATTCTCATTTTAAGAACAAAAAAAGGTCATTTTGAATTTGATGGTTGGTCTCAAAAAAGTTGGGTCAGGGGAATGTTTACCACTGTGTAGTATCACATCTTCTGTCCGTAAACATCTGGGAACTGAGGTGTCTAATACAGGATTTTGCTACTCAACAGTTCTGGGTGTCCTTTGTTGTATTTTTTGTTTCATGATGCACCAAATGTTTTTAAATAGTGAAAGGTCTAGACTGCAGACAGGCCACTTCAGCACCCAGACTCTGCTACTACAAAGTCATGCTATTGTGATAGATGCAGTATGCAGTTAACATTGTCTTGATCAAATATTACCTGAAAAATACGTTTTCTGCATGGAAGCAGTTGTTGCTCTAAAACCTGTATATACCATTCAGCATTGATAAATCTTTTAAAATGTGCAAGCTGGCCATTCTACAAGCACTAATGCACTCCCATACCATCAGAGTGACAAAGTTTTGAACTGACCACTGATAAAAACCCCTCAATGGTCCCTATCCTCTTTAGTCCGGAGGACATAAAGTCCATGGTTTTCCGAAAATAAATTAAAATTTCAATTTGTCTGACCACAGAAGAATTTTCTATTTTTGCATTTTTTGGATCATGTTCATGCATGCCTTCTTCTTTGCATGATAGAGAATTAACCTGCTGCACAGTACCAAAAAAATAGATGGTAGCATTTTTTATCATTATAGGACCCATGATTTAGACTTAAAATGCAGAATGATATAGGACTGTTCAGTAGCTATTTGATTTTCTTTTGCAATTTTTTTTTTTTTTTTTTTTTTTTTTTTTTTTTTTTTTTTTTTAGTTTTTCTACAGCACATGTATTTACTTAAAATTACTAATGTCATGAATATCGAAATTATAATAATTTGGTATTGTACTGAAGTACAGTAAGTCAAGCACCTCAGATCATTACCAAAGTAGCTTGGGCTACAATAATAATAATAATTCAACATTTATAAATAAATTAATTCTCAAATCAAAATAAGTTTGTGATTACATTATAAAGATTGCATCCAGGTTTAGATTTTGGTCACATAGACTACAAGATTTTAAAAGTATAAATGCACTCTATACCTGTTAGCTTTCGTGACTGGAATTTCTGCTCCATTTGGAATGAGTTCTATTCCTTTCACCTGAGAGGAAACAAAACTTATACAAGGCACAATTTACCTACTAAGTATCTAGTAAAAATTCTAAAAACTAATCTTACTGTGAAATCCAAATAGAGATCCTCCACGACATCATCTTCTTCTGTGAGTAAATCTTTTAGACTTCTATGTTGGGAGGACACAAGAACCTTGGTATTGCAAGTCTATTTTTTATTTTACAGAGGGTATGTTATTTGTTAAAAGAATGAAGCTCAACCTGGCCTCCACTGGTGAAAGCTCCTCCAGGTCACTGAGAGTTGGACTGAGCTTCAGCAGCTTCTTAAACAGTGCCAACGGGAAGCCGATGTTCATAAAGCCATAATTATAAAAAGCCAATCCACAGATGACACCAAAGTAGTACTGAATTGAAGATTCTGGGTCCTCCTGGCTGGATCCAGAATCCTACAATACATTGAAAATCAGATATAGTGGCTTGTACTGATCTTCAGTTTAAACATCATTAAAAAAATCAGACCTACAGTAGAGAACCAGAAGAGTCCAGAGTCTTCAAATTTTTGGGTTATGCTGGAGTCTTTTGTTATTTCCTGTGTGATCAAAGTGAAGAATTCACTCAGCAGACCTCCAGCATCGATCCCATCTTCTAGATCAAATTTCACCTGTCAGCAACATATAAAAAATGGTATTTAATGGTATTGAAGTCAATCAATTTTTTTTATTCCATAGTGTCACAATAACTATGTAATTTTATACCTTTAAAAACTGATAAAAATCATAGGAGCCTGTTTTCAGGAACTCAAGTGTGTCAGCCAACACCGTTTCTCGCTTCACACGCAGTTGGTTCAGATAGTCATAAAAAACGCAGGGTGTTTTATACTCTAGCTGTGAAAACTTCATACAGAAAAGCACACAATTTAGTTACACCAAGGACAGGCAGAATGGATATTTAATATAATATATTTAATAGAACTTTCATGCCAAGTATGTATTTACCATGAACAGTATGCATTTACTCTTCATGTCAAGGGTAAAGGGATACGACATTAGGAGATCAGAACTTTCCTTTAAACAAAAAAAGAAAAAATATAATCATTAAAAAATCCTAACTATTACATTTTATGTTTATTTCAAATGCCATAGAAGTGATTACTACATACCAAAAAGGTCAAAGTAGCTAGCTGCTTTGGGTCACTGAAAAACGAAGGCATCTGTAATAGTGTAGAGAATATCAAGATTTTTTAGATCCTGTTAATGTTTTGACATGCCTGATGATTGTGCTTATTTTATTTACATATAACATTATAATGGCAAGACTCTTAGGTCCCTAGTCACCTGATCACGACCCATTACCAGGCCTGGGAAGATTAGTTACCATGACACCGTTTTATAAAACATTATTTCCACACTTTTAACAGGTTCAGCTCAGTGTGCAACAAACATCCTTTGAAAGTTTTTTACATGGAGGAGGGAAGAATAGACAAAGCAGTTGTGATAATGAAGAGAAAGAAAAATCTACTGAAGAGAAAAATTGAAGAAGCAGCTTTTAACTGAAAATATGACTTGTATATAAACTATGTTTTTGTGTGTGTGTGTGTGTGTGTTTGTGTGTGTATATGTGTGTGTGTGCTCGTGTGCTTGTGCATGCATGCGTCTAAAGTTGTATGCAGTTGTTATGGACATGCAATTCGAGGTTGTATGTCCATAATTGAGGTCCATAAAATACACGTTAGTTTATTTTTTTATACAGTGAAACCCGCTTATCTCGCCCTCGGTTACCTCGACAACCCTATTAAGTCGACGTTTTTGAAGTGGAACCGCCAAATTCTCGCTTTTTCTAAGCATTTTTTATCGGTTGTGTCGCGGAACCCTAATATCTCGAGCACAAGGGGGGAAAAACTTCTTCTAAAACTAGAAATTTTAATGTCAGTTATGTGGATCAGCGCTGTGCAGCCGCAGAAGAACTCGCGAAAGTGGTAAGGAGCACGGCTCTCTCGGTAAGGAGTTGAAGCCGGGAGCTTTAGAGAAAGCGGCCGAGAAAGCACCTGCCACGCCCCCTTCAGCCGTTCACGTTTGAGACTTTTCTGTCCCTCGTTTTTGGTTTCGGGTTCGGTTTTGGATCTTCCGGGGTTTTTTTTCGGCTTCGCGCCGTGCCGCCGGTCGCATCGCAGACGTAAGTTTTTTCGGACACTTTGCTTTGTGTGTTTGTGTGGATTACTTTAGCCTGATGGTCATACGTTTTTAGAAACTTAGTTACTGTTTATTTTTCTTTTTTTTCCACATGTGGACTAAATGTAAGACGGCACTGTGCAGCCGTTGTTTATTTTTTATTTTTTGAGCGATCTGTGTGTTTATAATGTTGGAGAATATAATAAAGGTTTGTATGGAGAATGGACGGTGGTTTGTATTGTATACTGGTGAATCTCTGCTGTTAGTTGGTGCACTGATGCCTTTTGTTGTTAACAAACGTATGCACATTTTTATAGCATGCCTTCATCAAACAAATCGCAGCAACACTGTTGTGTAAAAAACCCTCCAAAAACATGTGCATGCACATTCTCATTTATCAACCTACATCATGTACATAAAGAAATTTTAAGCACGTTAATATACTGCCGCCATTTTGATTTTTGTTTATCTCGATCATCGGTTACCTCGATGCTTTTTGGCGACCCGCTACGACATCGACATAACCAGGTTCCACTGTACTATACTTCTGAGTACAGGAAAACATGGCTTTAATTCTGTTTCTTATTTGAATGCTTTTGGTTTTATATTTTTATAATTCCACATTTCCTGACATTGCAGTCAGAGTGATAGAATAATAGAATAAAACAAGATTTCTCTTGATTATCTTACCTCTTCAAACAGTTTTCTTTCTAAGTTCATTAATTCCAACCCTTGTTGGTTCACCTAAAAGGTAAACAAAAATAATACATTTAAAGCAAAGAATAACAATGAATTCTTATTGATAGATTTTATTTTTATGTATAAATGTATTGGGGTGCCTAAAATTACCATGGATATGTGTTTCTTCAGCATACTGCGCCACAAAGTTACAAACTAGAAGACCCAAACCTGTTCCAGCATGACATAAAGCCAGCTCAATAAAGATATGACCTGCTATAAAGCTCTGACTTCAACTCTAGTGAACACCTTTGGGATGAATTGTAATGCTGTCTGCATTTAGACCTCTTCACCCAACATCAGTATCTGACTTTACTAACACCCTTGTAGCTGAATTAGCACAAATCTCCACAAGCTCACTTCTAAATCTAGTGTAACATCTTCTCAGAGTGGAGGTTATTACAGTGGAAAGAGAACTGGATGTGGAATGGGATGTTCAAAAAGTATGGTCTTTGTATAAGTCATTGAATGCAAAATGGTTAAACCAGTTATAATCATGTCATAAAAAATTTAGATTAAACTTTTTTTTTCGTAAATGTGACTTGAATTGATGAATTGTGCAGATAAATCTTGAATGTCACTAATGAAGGCGAGTAAACGGCTTTAGATCAACCAATAATCAACTAGTTCTCAAACAGGTCAAAGGTGAATCTTGTGAAACTTCAACTGGAGAGTGAATACAAACAGAGCAAAACAAAGAATTATAAATTCTAAAAATGAATGAACAACTAAGAAATGATCAAACACTTGTAAAGTGCAGTACAGTTTTCTCAGCTGCTTTGGAGCGTTTCTCAGATCAGAAATGAAATTCTCAAAACTACTTGTTCAACCTCAGTCATTTAGTCACTTGTGCACTTCATTTAAAAAAACTTATCTTTGCTTTGATCAAATTGCGACTGCTTTGGTACATCATTTAATCAATTGTGTACAATATCTGCTGTTTCCTACATTATCAGTTGTTTAAGTTCATGTTGATCAAAATATATTCTACTGGTTTCACCTGAATAGTTTTAACAACTAAAACAACTCCGCTTCAGTTCATTGTATATGTCATTATATGCAAAATAATTCAAACAGTTGTCAGAATCTTACATCTAAAATTTCTATTCAACTTTTTTATTGGTAAATTTGACTTGAATTGATGAATTGTGCAGATGAATCTTGAATGTCACTAATGAAGGCGAGTGAACGGCATCAGACCAATAATCAACCAATAATCAACCAGTTCTCTAAAACAGGTCAAAGGTGAATTTGTGAACCTTCAATTGGCAACAGAGAAAAACAGAATTACAATTTCCAAAAATAGATGAACATCCAGGAGATGAACAAACACTAGTGCAGTACATTCAAAGTGTGAATCATGTCTGGTCTCTTGCAATCAATACTCCATATACATTAATGTGTAAATTTGTGCTGTTATAATGTATATACATACAGAAGAAGTTCAGCCTCATGCTTTTTCAATCATTGTAATCCAAATCTTGGTTTACATTAGAAAACACTGAGACCATGCGCTGTCATACTGACAACATGACTAAACATTTTGACGAATGTGTGTGTAAACAATGGCAAAGGGACTTTTCATTCTGATAGGAATGAGATGTTTATTGACACAAATACTTACTTTTGCGAGATGAACTAAGGATTTAAAAAAAATTACAGGCTTTTGCAAAAATATTTGCTGTTCATATTAATTGTTTCATGAAATGCACCTAATCGTTTGCAAAAATTAAGGATGATTTAAGAAATGCTCCAAAACAACTGAGAAAAACTGTGAGATCAGTTATAACCAGATTAGCTTGTCAACTTTGTGTTAAAACCCAAATATGATATTAAACAAACTATAAATATTTATGTTTACAGTCAATAAGCTGAAAGACATAATACTAATATGACGTTTTTTTGGAATAACTTACAAACTTACCATTTCAAAAAAGTCAATGAGCTCCTTGATAAGGAAGTAGTTTTCAGGCAACATTGTATATCTCTGATTGTTGATCTGCAAGTAAAGAAAATATGTGTATATATATATATATATATTCATATATGATATGTTATATTAAATGTTAATAGTTATTAGTATATTACTATACTATATTACTGCTATACTGAATAAGTTAAGGGATTTCATTGTCTTTTTTACAATGTACCAAGGTGCTACATAAAACAACATAAATGAACACAAGATAAACCTAAGCTGATTAGAACATACAAACCTATACAGAGGATACATAATACAGAAAGTTTCGATAGTGCAAACAAAACACGTTCCTTGTTACAAGTTACTTGTCCAAATAATTCCAATAGGGTTTGTATGTTTGTGTATATCAGTCAAGTCTCTTACTGAGGAGTCTGATGGCTTATGGAAAGAAACTGTTAGACAGTCTGGCTATGAGAGCATGAGTACTTCGATACCTTATTCCAGATGGCAGGGTTATGAAAAGTGTGTATGACGGGTGTGTGTGATTGCACCATTATTATGCTATTACAATAAACTATTAGATTATTACACATCTGTAAAAAAGTCTATCTATGCAGCGAGAGAGAAAGAGAGAGAGAGAGAGAGAGAGAGAGAGAGAGAGAGAGAGAGACAGAGACAGAGAAGTAGATTGATATAAGATGTTTTTTTGCTCATGGCTAGACTATGATACTATACTATTACTATGCCAAATAATACTAGATTATATATGATTTAGACAGAGTGAAAGAATCCATAATTATTTTTTATTAATAATACACTGAAACTAGTTATATTAAATGCTTTATTAATATTATGCAAAATTAAAAGAAAAAAGGAGAAACTCCATTTCTTACACTGTAAAGTTTTTTCAGAACATTTAGCAGAGGTGATGTTTCAGTCCAGTGGTCACATAATGTAGTGGTCATCAGTGACATGAAGTGAGCAGACACCGAGTTAAACACCTTCACCAGAGTCCTGTAGTAGTAGTAGGGGAGTTTAATCCACAGGCTGACTGAAAAAAAAAAACACACACATAATTAGCACCAATTGTACAATATACACTGTGTATTTTATGCATTTACAGTGTCTGTCGAAAGACAGAAGGAAAACTTATTGATTTTGAGAGATTCATGCATGTTTGCATCTTTTGTTCATTAACAAACTTGGTCATTTATCAGCATAAAGATTTAATTAACAAATTTAGAAATGTACAAAACTTTATTTCTTCTGAAAAATCCACTTTTATTCTTAAGAACAGATTCACACACTCAGTTTGACAGTTTGTTTTCCCAAACGTTCAGCTGAAATACTTTGCTATGTCTCTTGTAAAACTTGCCAAAGGTGTTCTTAATTAATTCAATACAACCTTCTCGCGATTCAGTTCGAGAGCAGTTCAATAGGATTTAGGTGCAGTGACAGAGCAGGCCATTCCATGATAGATAACATTCCAGCCGACTCTGTTTGCTCTCTAAAAGACAACTGGTCCTATTTTTAAGGTTTTTTTTTTTTTAACAGAATATAACACTGATCAGACAGTTAATAAAATGACTGCTGAAGGGAATATTTCTGTTTTCATGACCTTTTAAAAGGTAAGCAAATGCAAACATTTAATTTAATAGAAATCTTATTAAATAGAAGCTTATATTTTGCCTACTTTGTGATGCTTTAAAGAATGATGTTCAAGCAGGTTTACATCTGAGTTTATGAATGGGACCCAAAAGTCTCTAAACATAATACCTTTCTTAGCATAGTGCCTTCCATGCTTTCTCTGAAAAATAGGGCTTCTTCTTCTCTCTGCTGCTTCCATTATGGGGCGCCACAGCAGATTATCTCTCTTCATACTACTCTGTCCTCTACATCTGCTCCTTTCAAATTAGCTGCCTGCATGTCTTCCCTCACAACATGCAAGTCAATCTTGACTCGAAAAACCTCCTTCTTGGTCTTCCTCTTTATCTTCTTCCTGGAGGTTCCATCCTCAGCATTCTTCTACTGATATCCCCCATGTCCCTCCTCTGCATATGTCCAAACCATCGCAATCACGGCTCCCTCTCCAAATGTCCTACATCCCTCACATACTTCTCTGACACACCTGACTTTCTCATACAGTACCACAACTCCTCTTTCCACCCTGTCGTACACTTGCTCCAAATCCAATAACACGCAATGCAAACTCCTTCTGACCTTCTCTATACTTCTCCATCAACATTTTCAAAGCAAATAAGGCATCTGTGGTGCTCTTCCTCGGAATGAAACCATACTGTTGCTCACAGATGGTCACCTCTTCTCTCAGCCTGGCTTCCACTACTCTTTCCCATAACTTCATGGTCTGACTGATCAACTTAATTCCCCTGTAGTTACTGCAGGTCTGCACATCGCCCTTATTCTTAAAGATCGGTACCAGAACACTCCTCCTCCATTCCTCAGGCATCCTCTCACCTTCCAAAATCTTGTTGAACAATCTGGTTAAAAACTCCACTGCATCTCTCCTAAACATCTGCACTCTTCTACTGGTATGTCATCCGGTCCAACCGACTTTCCACTCTTCATCCTCTTAACCTCTGCTCTTAATTCCTCCACTTCCTGCTTTACCATCTCCACATCATCCAACTTTCTCTCTCTCTCATTTTCCCAGTTCATTAGCTGTTTTAAATACTCCCTCCATCTTCTCAACTCTCCTCACTAGTCAACACATTTCCATCTCCATCCTTTACTGCGCTAACTTGCAGCACATCCTTCCCAGCTCGGTCCCTCTGCCTGGCTAATCGCTACAAATCCTTTTCTCCTTACTTTGTGTCCAACTTCTCATACAGCTCCTCATATGCCTTTTCATTGACTTTCACCACATCCCTCTTTACCTGCTGCTGTATCTCCTTGTACTCCTGCCTACTTTTCTCATCTCTCCGCTGATCCCAATTCTGTTTCTTCAACCTCTTTCTCCATATGATCTCCTGCACTTCCTCATTCCACCACCATGTCTCTGTGTCTTCCTTTCTATTTCCAGAAGTCACACAAAGTACCTTTCTAGCTGTCTCCCTCATCACTTCTGCAGTAGTTGCCCAATCATCCCGCCTTAGTTTTCTTAGTTTTCACATTTTTTTTTTATCTTTCACGAAATCTAAAAATAATCAGTTAAGAAAATGAGTCCTAAAGAGCAACTGTTGTTAATCTTATTTTATTTGATAGAAATCATTAAATGGAAGCTTATATTTTGTAATGCTTTTTAAAGGATAATATTCAAGCAAGTCTACATCCCAAAAGTCCCCATACATAACATCTGTTTTTCAGCAAAACATCTTCCATGTTTTCTTATTTATAGCTATATGTACATATTGATCTTTCTGATAGCTGATCAGGAAGCTTTTTTCAGATAAACTGAAAAAATAAGCTGCAAGCCTATTAAACACTGTTGACAAACTGGGAACTATTTAGTAAACTGCTAAAAGCTTTATTGTACATACTCAAGACATCCATTGATTCGGGCTTCAGGTGTTCGATAGCAGAGGCCAGAGCAACAGTGAGCTGTGTACCACGTCCTTGTTTGTGCAGCACACGGAGGAGTTCAGGCAGGATAAGGTAAACCCTCAGAGCCTCCACATTAGCAGAAGTCGAACTCAGAGACGGGAGAAGATCTTTCTCTACCACTCTTTCAACCTGGAAAGAAATCATATATCTGTAATGCAAGTAAAGTTGGACATTAACATAAAGGACATTCCTAATCTCTGTTCTATTGACAGACCCATACCTCTAATAGAACTTTGTCCTTTTTGGCCATCTTCTCAAAAGCAAGACGAGCCAGAGATAAATCAAGGCCAGAATTCTCAATCGATGTTTTGTAATGTTTGTCCCTGCTGATATTACAATGAGCAACATTTCTGTGATTAATAAACTGATGAATATTCCATTTTTAAAAGTTTTAGTGACACACTTTTATACCTTTTCTCACAGAAGCTCCAATTGATGCATGCTGCTGACGAGAACATTTTCTTGATTTCCCTACAATGTAAATGGCACAGTAATTTCCCAAAGTGTTTCATGTATATTACAGTTGTATTAGTTTAGTTTGAGATTAAAATTAGTGGAGCAATTTGAAATATAAGAATATTTAAAAATCGTACATTAGTGAGTCTATAACATCTCATCAACAAAACATCTCTGAAAAATGTACATATATTGATTGATTGTTAATTATTATTAATATATAATAGGCACTATTAATCTTATATAATATAAGAGGCACATCTAAGATAGAAATGATCTTTTATTTGGAAAATTTCTCCTCAAGTGCATTGATTTCCTTCATACCTTAGATTTTTTTTCCATCCTTTTGAGTTACATTGTGAAATCCAGTGCTCAATTATATCATCATCCAACAATGTAGTGCCAATGCATGGACTTGAAGTTGCTTGAACTTGATCCTTTCACAATCACACAAAGTAGACAAAAATGGAAAGGTTTCATTCAATCATTTCAATTAAAATACAATAAGATTAAAACAATGTCCTTTGCTTACCTTTTTAGAGATGAAGAGAACTGAAAGATTTCCCCCAGCAGTTATTTTCCTAACTCTCTGTTCAGTGTTATATTCTGTTCAAAAATACAAAAATGGGACCAGTTGTTTCTGGCTTAAGCAAATACAGTCATGTAGTGTAGTCAAAAGTAAGCTAATTGTCAGGATTTGGACATGGGTTGTGTTATAGACACTAGATTTCCTCAATGTTGTCTTCTGTATGTTAACACCAATATAACTTTTTGTTTTTAGTTTCAAAAAAACACTTTTTGTGAGGGAAGTCAGATTGAGTTAGGATATATTAGTAGAAGAATTCTGAGGATCTATCTTTACTCACTTCACACATGCATGTCTTTAGCACCAACCATATTATATCACTTCATTATTACAAACTGTTTTACATGCTGTTTACATGCTGTTGTTGTTTTGCACAAACCTTTTTGTTTACATTTTGTTAATCTGAAGGTGCGCTCCTGTACTCAGTTATCTGTACTCACTGCACTGTGTAGAATATACAGTAGGTTTACTAGTGGAGCTATTTTGTGTTTTGTGTATTTGTCCTTCACTGTCTTGTGTTGTCTTTGCACTGTCTGTCTTGCACTGTTTTCACCAGGTTGCACATGACGCACTTTATGTGGCGAGGACACTTACTAGTCCTTAGCCCTGTGTTTTCTGTCTTGTAGCTTTATGTTGTTAAATGTAGCATCAGGGTTCTGGAGGATTGTTGTCTCATTTTGCTGTGTACTGCGTCAACTATAGATGGTTGAAATGACAATAAAAGCTTCTTGACCTCTTTACTTGACTTCTTGCTATGGCAACCCTTATTCTATGTTTGCATTTTATTCTATGTCTCATCAGGATTTTGGGGTCTTGTCAGGGTTCTGCAATGTTATTGCTTTTCTTCCCATCAAATGTGTTCCTTTGTTCCTTCTCTTAATTGCTAATTGTCTCTACCTGAGTTGAATCTCCACTATATTTTATATTCAAATTCCCCCCTAATGTCTTCTGTTTCCTTGCTTGGTTTTTAATATCGTGTGAGCATTTCTTGTTTTTGTAAGCTTTTGAAATATTTTTTGCTTTGCTGTGCCTTTTCCTAGAGAAAGTCTTTAGTTTTTTTGAGACCTTTTACCTGTGTTTTTGTTAAAAAAATATATTTTATTTTATTTTTTTATGTGTGGATTATTATTATTTTTTTTTTATTTCTGGACTTTGGACTGGTTGATTTAGCCTTTCTTGATTTATTTTGTTATTTTCAATAATACATCCTAAGACTTTTCACACATCAGATTCCTGTCTCTGTGCCCGGTTTAATGTCTTCCCCTGTGGCTCATTTCAAAAAGGTTCTGACTATTATGCTCAACCCTGGTTCGAGTCCTGACCATGACAAATAATTAATAATATACCGAACCTGGTGGCAGCTGGACAGGAAATGGCACACACTGATTAGTCTGCTGGCCACTTCCCAGTTGACCTTGCTCTCCACATCCAAACGAGTACACTGTGTTTGACGATTCAACCAGTGCCAGAGTGTGATGCCTTAAATTTAAGAGAGCAGCCTTCACATTAACGACTGCTGTAACTTAAATAAATAAAATAATTAGCATTTCAAATAAAAAAGAAAGGAAAGTGCTGGTATAGAAAAATGATCAACGGTGAGAATTAATGTTATCACATGTAGTTGGTTTTTTCCCACTTGGTGATTTTTTCTTATTATTCATAGCAATTGGTCAAATTTTTGTTTTAATTATTCAGAAATGACCCATTGTGCATTTAATCTCTTTATCGTCGCATTTAACTATAAATGTCAAAAATAATGTTATTTTTCAGTTTTTGCTTATTTTAAATAGCTTATTTACGGCAAACATTTATTTTCTTACCAGTCAACCTGTTAAAGTTAAAAGTTTGTCTTGACGACAAAAACAAATTCCAGTGTCGGAAAACTGTGACTTAACTACTGACTCTTACAAAGCCCTAATTCTGGAGACTCCTTCCATTAATTCAACAATGAATCCTGATTTAATTCTGTTAATATACCTGTGGAAGGCCCTACAGACATTAATATAACACATTATTAATGTCCATACATTAATATAAACCTTGCAGCCAACACTCCTGTTGTTTTAATGATCATAATTCTAGCCAATTTTTGAATAATATAATAATCATTTTAATCATCATAATTTTAGCCAATTAGATTAATCATTTCGCCTTGTGACCTCACGAACTTGAGGTAGTTACTTACCGCCCACAGGCTATTTGTGACACTTTGGATCCCCAGAATTCGGCAACTACACGAGGACGGAGTTCATCTCTGTGTGAGTTATGCCCTAGCTGCCCACAACGACCTGATCCAAATGTGAATAGTAGTCCTTCCTACACAAAAAAATCAGAAAAATGCTTTTAATTTCCATAATTATATATTAGTATCACTTATCATTACTATGTGTACGGTGTTGAAGCAGGAAACTTGATCTTTTAAAGCTGAATTTTATGCTTTTTTCTGATAGTGATTACATTTTTGCTCATGTCCTCATCATTTGTAGTACTTTGTAAAAAAGTTCACTTTTTGCATTTACAGCTCTGGCCATTAAGCATGTTATGCTTGAACTGTAGATTGATTTGAATTAAATAAAAAATCTAATATGTCATATAAATGTATTTTGATGAAGGTGAATTCACTAGAAATGCAAATAATTCAGTTCCTTTTATAGAAAAAGAAGAAACAGTAAAACATTTGAATTGTTTTCTGAGGTAAAATCTTGATCATTTAGTATATACTATGAATCTAACAGTAACATGGTACTTAGGGGAGCGGTAGCTCTGTGGATAAGGTGCTGGATTACTGGTCGGGGGGGTTCAAGCCCCGGGATCACCAAGCTGCCACTCTTGGGCCTTTGAGCAAGACCCTTAACCCACAGTGTTCCAGGGGCACTGTATCATGGCTGACCCTGCGTTTTGACCCCTGCTTCCAAGCAAGCTGGGATATGCTAAGAAAATAATTTCACTGTGCTGTAATGTGATTTTAGTGAGTCTAGTGGTGAATGCATGTGGAACTTTCAGGTTGAAAGAGATAACCTTTGTTAGAACAGCAGTATGGTCCTCTCCACATGAGACGAACACAGTTTTCTTCAAGTTCAGGCTCTTTACACAAACAGGGACGTGTCTGTCTGTGAAAACAAACCATTTTACAACCACAATAACTGTTCAGATATCGATACAGATGAGTTTTTAGTACATTGCCAGTACCATCAGTGTCTCCAACACCCAGCTGTCCGGCACTGTTCCTGCCCCAACTGAACACCGCTCCAGAGAGAGAGAGGGCGAAGCTGTGGTCTCCTCCAGCACTGATCTGAGCCAGAGGGATCCCACTCAGAGACTTAAGTGGTTTAGGAGACGAAAAACTCGGCTTATCTTTCCCCAAACCCAACTGACCGCTCGAGTTCTGACCCCATGTGAACAGCTGACCATCTGAGAAGACATGAGGGCAGATCTATAAGTGTCACCATGAATGTAATTAAACTGTAGCCTGAACTTTGTTATCTTATACACAGCAAAATACTTCATTCCCTACTGACCATTTCAATGCACGTAAAAACATACTACATGATTCAACTGAAAAAGGTAAAAAAATGGTGTAAATGCGTACCATTTGCTAGGACGACTGAATGAGAGTTTCCACACGCAACCTGTACAATGTGTATGTTACTTAAGCAGCTGAATGTCCTGATAATGAAAGACACAACAAAAATGTTAAGCAATTTAAATAGCAAAAGAAGAGGAGTTCTACAAGATGAAGATCTACCTGGGTATGTTGGATTGATTAGCTGAATGCTTCCATTCAGACACTTTCCCTGTTTCAGACACAAGAACAACATGCTTCTGCCCAGTGCTGAAAATGGCAACTCGCTCCCTCAAGTCTAAAGTAACTCCTAAAAACAAAAGCATCGTGTCATTTGTGTCAATAAGGTATACAATTCACATGCTGGGCATATTTTTTCTCAATAAACTTGGTTTTGCATTGCATGGCATCATATCACAATGTTTTACTAAATTCTAAACTACAACTAGGTCTTCAGTGGTGTCCTACGTTATTACCCTCGTTATGATGCAATGGCTCTACAAATCATCAATATTATAGAGAAAGGCAGCATAACAGAGCGCCGCATCACAGACAGGTATCTCATACTGTAAGAATGAATGCCATTTCTAAAGGAAGTTTAGAACACAATAAAGGAAGTTAAAGAAACCAATCGAACACAATTAAAAAATTCTCCATTCATTCACAGCTATATACAGTAGCTGCAGTAAAATGAAGGCAAATTGTGTGTTTTTTTTGCAGATTCTACAGGAAGGAAAACACTAAAGTATAAATAGTTCATGAAAAAGCTATCTATCTATCTATCTATCTATCTATCTATCTATCTATCTATCTATCTATCTATCTATCTATCTATATGAGAATGTACAGTTTGCTACAGATGCGGTTTGCTAGCTCTGACTAGCACGGTCTCTGAACACACAATCAAAGGACGTGAAAATGGCAGCATTTGTCATGCGAAATGAACGGAGGCGGAAGCCAGAGCACAGTTCGCGTTGGTTTTATGAGGTAAGAGAGCGATAAACACGAATACACACACGGCAGTCCTTAGAAACCCAGAGAGATATCTGTGGTATGCCCTGAAGGGGTGAGGTCCAGACAGTCCAGGAACGAACGCACGGGAGAAAAGAGGTAATCCGGGGTGTGCTTTGGGGAAAGCGCGGCCGTAGAAGAAATGTAGAGTCCGGAACAGAAGGAACGCATAGGGATGTGCATACACTTACAAACAAACATATACGAACAATAACGGACGGTGAGGGATTGAAAGTGAGGGGTTTATATGGGAGCCGGGAATGAGTAGTAGATAAATCCCAGGTGTGTGTGGTTAAGCCGGGAGCGTTAGAGAAAGCGGAGGCATGACAGCCGCCGAAAGAGGGCATGGCAGGTGGAGTCCTGACAGCGTTAGTGTATGCCTGCTAGATGGCCCCGGAGTTGCAACTCAAAATCTCATTGGATAAAGCAACAGCTTCAAGCTACATGTAAATTTCACTACAGATGCCCTGCACTGCTAATTCTAAAGGCCTCACGTCAGAATTCTTTGACCCTGGCAACATGTGATGTCCAAAATCTGATAAATATCCAACATAAACATACATTTTAAGAGGAAAATAGGAAAATAATCAAGGCCAAAGTGGTTTAATTGAGACTCGATAACTCTAGTGGACACTCTAACAGAATTTACAGCATTAGACATACAGCCTTATCCAGAACAACTTCAGGGTAAGTGCCCTGCTCAAGGACCCCAACAGTGTTAGAATGGTTATACTGGGATTTAAACATATAACCTTCTGATCATGTCCACATGGCAGTTTGTTTACATATTTTAAATTGGCTTCTTGACCTCATTCATAGTTTCTCTTTCACAATTGAGAAGCATGTAATAGAATTTATAGCACACATTTGCTAATAATTAATTTATAAATCATATGTTATTTTATTCAATAAATCTGATTATAAACTGTAATTGAATTGAATTTTTTAAGAAGATTTTTTAGACATAAATCCACTTCTGGGACACTTACTTGCAGTAAACAATGTACAATTATATATAAAAAAACAATAAAAAGAAAAAACAATAAAACATTTTTTTTTACTTGGCTCACCCTTGAATTCATATGAAAATAAAATAATAACTATAATCCATACTTTTAAATACTATTACAGTCAGGGTCTCAATAAAATGAAAAGTACAGACCACCCCATTATAGATCTAATGCATATCTGTCAAACTCAAAATAGGCCTAATGTGGCCCGCGAGAGCTGTAAAGGTCTGATTATCTTATAATAAATAAGTCGAAAGGGTGCATTAACCATAAACTACATTTCCCATAATGCATGCTGATCATGCTACCCGTGAAGTGACGGCATCCCACCACTAGATTGCAGTGTTTCCACATCAGTGTCATTTTCCAAATTAAGAAATACAAACAATGATCCCAAAATGTCCAGGAAGAATATTTAATGTGAGGAAAATCTAATTCAATTAGATTTTCCTCACATTAAATATTCTCAAATGTAGGCACAACTACATTCCAGCATGCTATAATTAAATTCAAGAAACTGTACTCCACATACATTTTTGAAAGTTATAATTTCCTTTTCAAGGATCCTTGAAATTAAACAAGACCTGGACTCCCATGCTAAAATTTACTGGCAAACTACTACTTTTACTTTTTACTACTATTCCTGTGCTGAATATATTTTTTTTCCTTTATTTGCTAATTTCTCAGTTTCATACTGTTTCCACAGGTCAGTTTTCCAGAGAAACAACAGGATATTTATAAGAGTGAGAGTATTTGTGGACATGATGGGGTCACATTAGAAAATATGCCACTTAAACTAGGAAACCTATTCCAGCATGACAAAGCCCCTGTGCACAAACCAAACACAACTACGCTATACTGTACTTTGCATGGATTGGAGTGGAAGATCTGCTATAGAGCTCTGACCTCAACCCTATTAAACACTTTTGGGATGATTGGAACAGTGACTCCACCCCAGGCCTCCTCACCTCACCTACATCAGTACCTGACTTTACTTACACCCTTGTGGCTGAATGAGCACAAATCTCCATAAGCACACTCTAAAATCTAGAGGAACATCTTCCCAGAGGAGTAGAGGAAATGTTAAGAGCAAATTGGGACTAAATGTGGAGTGCATGGTCTGAAAGCACATACCATACTAACGACCAGGTGTCTGCAAAACTTGGTAATATAAAAATAGATGAACATATAATGTACAATAGGCTCATGTTTCAAGAGTTTCCACAAGTTCTCTGGTTTCCTCCTCTTTATATAATATAATATAATATAAAATGTATTTTATATTATATTATGTTATATCCTTCATTCTACAACCAAGAGGAGGAGACCAGAGTACTTGAGGGAAACTCTTGAAACATGAAGAGATTTGAACTCTGAACCAAAGAGCTGTGAACCTTAAAACTTTATGGAAAATTTGAATAATGTTTAGATCTAATTCTATTCATAGAGGTATAAAATTGCAACAAAAGCATAAAAATGAAAAATAACCACCTGACTAATTTTTAAGCATAAATAAAAGTGGTTGAAAATCTGAACACAAACTTACTGTAAGGTGACTGTTTTTTCTTCAATATGTTGGATGTCACTACAGTGACTTTCCTGTCCGGGTCCCTGAGAAATGTCACAAGCCCTCCTGTGATGGACAAATCCACCATTTTTATCCTCTGGTAGATTGCAGCAAATCCCTTAATATTCTCATGTGAATCATTATTTTCTATTGAATTCAGTTTGCCCCAGGAAAGTATTTCAGCCATAAATCTGTCTCCTCTGTAAGAGGGTTTGAAGTCCAGCTGATGCAGAGAGCAAATAAAAGTGAACACCAACAAACTCGTAAAACGAAACTTAAACTTTGACGTGAAATGAAACTGAAACCTTTACAACGAAACTCTTCTGTAAGTTTCTCAATAAATGAAGAATATATTTTGTTTACACAAAAACAAGGCTCATTTGCACACTTGCTCTACAATAATTCCATTGTATATATCCACCTGATTTCTGTTTATAGTAATAGCCATATATTATGTTCATAGTACATACACATCTGTAAATTACTCCTATAATACTATTTAATTTAATTTATGTAAATTATGTAAACACTGTATTTCCTCACTTGCTGCTATTGCACTTCTGGTTAGACCTAAACTGCATTTCGTTGCCTTGTACTTGTACATGTGTAATGACAATAAAGTTAAATCTAATTTAATCTAATCTAATCTAATATTGATTAATATTTATGCCATCTCGGGGAGTTTTTCCTTGCCACAGGCTTGCTTGGCACCGGCTCGCTCATCAGGGAACTTACTTATAAAGAACATATTTACTTTTAATCACCACATTATCTGTGTAAAGCTGCTTTGAGACAATGTTCATTGTTAAAACCGCTATACACATCAAAAAGGAATTGAATTGAATTAATTCTCCTGAGTAAAAGCCTGAGTAAAATTGAGTAAATAAAGTCTTCCTATATGGAGATAATATCAAATTATAATCATTAATACATGAACAGGTTGTTTGATATGAAATTCAACAAAGAAACTTTTTGAAAATGATTTTCCGAAATGTTTGAGGAAACAAGTTGTCAACACGTAGGGGTGGAAACCCTAAAGCACAAGGAGAACATGGATATACAAGTCAAGTCAAGTCAAGTTTATTTCTATAGCGCTTTTCACAACAGACATGTCTCAAAGCAGCTTTACACAAATCAACAGTGAAGGTGAACGGTGTGAATTTATCCCTGATGAGCAGCCATGGTGACTGTGGCAAGGAAAAACTCCCTTAGATGTTATGAGGAAGAAACCTTGAGAGGAACCAGACTCAAAAGGGGAACCCATCCTCATTTTGGGACTTAAACTTTGACGTGAAATGAAACTGAAACCTTTACAACGAAACTCTTCTGTAAGTTTCTCAATAAATGAAGAATATATTTTGTTTACACAAAAACAAGGCTCATTTGCACACTTGCTCTACAATAATTCCATTGTATATATCCACCTGATTTCTGTTTATAGTAATAGCCATATATTATGTTCATAGTACATACACATCTGTAAATTACTCCTATAATACTATTTAATTTAATTTATGTAAATTATGTAAACACTGTATTTCCTCACTTGCTGCTATTGCACTTCTGGTTAGACCTAAACTGCATTTCGTTGCCTTGTACTTGTACATGTGTAATGACAATAAAGTTAAATCTAATTTAATCTAATCTAATCTAATATTGATTAATATTTATGCCATCTCGGGGGATTTTTCCTTGCCACAGGCTTGCTTGGCACTGGCTCGCTCATCAGGGAACTTACTTATAAAGAACATATTTACTTTTAATCACCACATTATCTGTGTAAAGCCTGAGTAAATTATAATTATTCAAATTATCAAATTATAATCATTAATACATGAACAGGTTGTTTGATATGAAATTCAACAAAGAAACTTTTTGAAAATGATTTTTCGAAATGTTTGAGGAAACAAGTTGTCAACACGTACGGGTGGAAACCCTAAAGCACAAGGAGAACATGGATATACAAGTCAAGTCAAGTCAAGTTTATTTCTATAGCGCTTTTCACAACAGACATGTCTCAAAGCAGCTTTACACAAATCAACAGTGAAGGTGAACGGTGTGAATTTATCCCTGATGAGCAGCCATGGTGACTGTGGCAAGGAAAAACTCCCTTAGATGTTATGAGGAAGAAACCTTGAGAGGAACCAGACTCAAAAGGGGAACCCATCCTCATTTTGGGTGACATCAAGAGTTTGATCATAAATCTTTCAACAATACAGAACACTGGAGAGTGAGAACTAACATGATTACTGGAGTATAAGATTATAAGTGATGATCTTTCTACAGTCTTATACAGTCTATATGGTTAGTAGCTACTAGTTTTATGAGCTCAACATTTGTGATCATCACAGATCCAGCATTAGCTTCTCCATGCCAGAGCCTTTAAACACTCCAGGAGGTCCAATGTCAAACACCACACATGTAGCGGGATCCAAATGGCACTGGTACGTCTCTAGATGGTTCGGGATGTTTGTGAGTTGGGCATCTACTTCTTTAAAGGTCCGTAATCATCAAGATGGTGGGAGGTGACTGGAGCTGGCCAAACCTCAGGGTGTCTCATATACAGGCAGGGATATACAGTGTATATATATATAAACATCCATAGAGATGTGAGTTTTACAATCTGGAACTGAAATAGAAATATTTATAATAAATAAGGGGGTTAGTAAACACAGGTACTGATGTAGGTGAGGTGAGGAGGTCTGTGGTGCAGTCTCCGTTCCAATTCATTCGCAAGGTGTTCAATAGGATTAATGTCAGAGCTCTATAGCAGGGGATCGTTACCTCCAAACCATACAAAACATATCTTCAAGGAGCTTGTTTTGTATACAGGAGCATTGTCATGCTGGAATGGGTTTGGGTGTCCTAGTTCAAGTAAAAAGAACATTTAATGCTACTGCATCCATAGACACTCTGTACAATTATGTGTACATACTATTGTCTAGATAGATAGATAGATAGATAGATAGATAGATAGATAGATAGATAGATAGATAGATAGATAGATAGATAGATATTTCCTTGCAACGTACAGTTGTATAGTTTATTTAAACACATTATTAAAAAGTTTACATTTTATACATATACATTTATTACATATTATACACATGTTCATAGAGAAGCCTGGAGTCTACACCAGGAAACTTGGGACCCAAGTTCACATAGATAGATAGATAGATAGATAGATAGATAGATAGATAGATAGATATTGTCATTGCAATGTACAGTTGTATAGTTTATTGAAACACATTCTTAAAAAGTTTACATTTTATACATATACATTTATTACATATTATACACATGTTCATAGAGAAGCCTGGAGTCTACACCAGGAAACTTGGGACCCAAGTTCACATTTATAGTAGTGTGATTTGCTTTAGGTTATCCATATGAAAGCATTCAAAATAAGTTAAATTAATTAACATAACATGGTATTTAATAAGTCCTTAACAAGATATCTATGACTCGACAATGTATAGTCTGTTGCGAGATTTAAAACATAACAGTTAAGAAGTAAAGCTTAAAATCATAAAGGTAAAACTAGATTTAATGCATTTTTTCTAAATTAATGTAAATGTTTATTTACTTATATATATAAACCTTTCTGAAAGAAACTAATCACTCAGGCTTGTTTTATGTGAACCAGGAATAATGTGCGTTATTCGCTCAATAAGACTCCACATCCAGACTCCCTAATTCGATTCTGATCCCAGGTCTGGCCAGACAATTCGATTCTACATAATATTTGAAACATAAAAAAATAAATACCCTGATTTTTTTTAAAAAGGAGCCACCCCATGAAATTAGGCTGATATATTAACACACAGTACTGCTACGAACAAAAAGTCCATATTTTTTATATACCAGCACGAAGAGAAATAAAAAGATCTGATAAAACATTCTTGTTATTCGTCCCAGAATCCTCTTTTGTGATGTATGGCCTCGATAAGCTTTGTCTGTAGTATTTCTTTTGTTTCGTATACAGGAAGATCCAGTATGTTATGGCAGGTGTAGGATTTGGGCATATGATCCTGTGTGGAGTTAAACAGGGGTCGCACTCTCATCTTCACCTGTTCCATACCCAGTATGGGAACCCGCTCAGAGCTTGTCAGGAACACTGCAGAATGAAAATGCACCAGTTTATATAATAATATTTTATAGTTCCTAATACAACGTTAAAGTGATTTTAAAAGGGATCATTTCAAAGTGATTTAAAAAAAAAAAAAAACCATTTTCTTTATGATTTTTGAAAGATTTTCTCTATATCATGTCTTAACAGCTTTAACTGTTGCAGTAAAAATGTGTCTTTTTAAGAACTCAGATTTCATTCACTAACAACTACAGCATTATCTAATATTTATCTAAAGGCTTAGCATCATTGAGTACAGTCATGCCATGTCATGTATCCCTGAGCACTGAAGTCAGTGGGTAGAATCATTTATTTTAACAGCTGGAAAGGCATTCCTTTTAACCGTTAACATCTGCATATATGATCGGTCATATAATCTGTATCCCTCTTTAACCCTCATACTGTCTATATTGTCTCACATTGTCTTCATTGTCAAGTCAAGTTTATTTCTATAGCGCTTTTAACAACAGACATTGTCTCAAAGCAGCTTTACAGAAATCAACAGTCAAGGTGAATGGTGTGTATTTATCCATGATGGGCAGCCGTGGCGACTGTGGCAAGGACAAACTCCCTTAGATGTTATGAGGAAGAAACCTTGAGAGGAACCAGACTCAAAAGGGGAACCCATCCTCACTTGGGTGACATCAAGAGTTTGATCATAAATCTTGCATAGTCATAATCATTGTCTTGCATAGTCTGTTTTTTTTCTTGTCTGTTTTGTCTCGTATAGTCCAAGCTGTATGTATATACAGTGAGGAAAATAAGTATTTGAACACCCTGCTATTTTGCAAGTTCTCCCACTTAGAAATCATGGAGGGGTCTGAAATTGTCATCGTAGGTGCATGTCCACTGTGAGAGACATAATGTAAAAAAAAAAAAATCCAGAAATAATGTAT
>MU551713.1:189818-224990 GCA_024362625.1 Silurus asotus
TTCACTAAACGTGTTTGGAGGAAGAAGAATGATGAGTACCATCCCAAGAACACCATCCCTACTGTGAAGCATGGGGGTGGTAGCATCATGCTTTGGGGGTGTTTTTTTGCACATGGGACAGGGCGACTGCACTGTATTAAGGAGCGGATGACCGGGGCCATGTATTGTGAGATTTTGGGGAACAACCTCCTTCCCTCAGTTAGAGCATTGAAGATGGGTCGAGGCTGGGTCTTCCAACATGACAATGACCCGAAGCACACAGTCAGGATAACCAAGGAGTGGCTCTTTAAGAAGCATATCAAGGTTCTGGCGTGGCCTAGACAGTCTCCAGACCTAAACCCAATAGAGAATCTTTGGAGGGAGGTCAAACTCTGCGTTTCTCAGTGACAGGCCAGAAATCTGACTGATCTAGAGAAGATCTGTGTGGAGGAGTGGGCCAAAATCCCTCCTGCAGTGTGTACAAACCTGGTGAAAAACTACAGGAAACGTTTGACCTCTGTAATTGCAAACAAAGGCTACTGTACCAAATATTAACATTGACTTTCTCAGGTGTTCAAATACTTTTTGCAGCTTCTTTACAAATAAATAGTTAAAAAATCATTCATTGTGATTTCTGGATTTTTTTTTTAGATTATGTCTCTCAGAGTGGACATGCACCCACGATGACAATTTCAGACCCCTCCATGATTTCTAAGTGGGAGAACTTGCAAAATAGCAGGGTGTTCAAATACTTATTTTCCTCACTGTATATATATATATATTTATCTATTTTAAGGCAGTTAAGGGTAAATAACACAAAATCGAACATGTTTAAATTTCACCAAGCTGAGGAAGGGCATAAATAGTATGCATTCTTTCATAACAATCTAAATACACAATTATCTGTATTAATGTGACTTACTTAGGAAGGCTTTCTTGTCCTGGCTTGACAGTTTTTTAAACACTTTCCAGAACAAAACAATGGTTGGATGGTTTGCTGTAAATCCATCTTCATAGGTTGTATTCTGTTCATCATAAAATGAAACATGGACATGAGTTGAAATAAAAAACAGTACACATTTTGTAGAAGGAAACACAAAATTAATACAAAATATTAGAATATTCCATTAGGAAAGAAAACTAAATGTAGGTGTGTTTACCTCTTTGAACACTTTCCAGTCGTAATTATCCGAGCCCAGCATCACTTCTCTGAGCTCCTCTGGCTTAAATAAGCTCACCAGGTTTCGGTCACATACTTTGTAGAACCCCTTCTTGAACTCATTAAACTCTCGCTCTACTGACTTGTTTAGCACGTAATCCACGTAAGCATCCACGAATGCAACCCTGTCAAAAAAATAAAAGTGGTCATTGTTGACGTCTATGGGATTAACAATACACAAGCAGGAAAGCAGAGAAAAAAACAAGAGCTTTCATAGAAGAGACAACGTGTGAGGTGGAATATGAGACTTAATACACGTGCTACCTAATGATAACAACAGTGAATTATGAATGATGTGTATAGATCATGTGACCTGAAGGGGCTGTAGTCTGTGGCTGTAGGCATGATCCTGACAAGGAGAATAAGCAGCACTTTGGAAATAAATATGGAGAAATACACTTTTTGGCCACTGATCAGGCATAACATTATGACCACCTGGCTAATATTGTGTTGGTCTCCCTTTTGCTGTCATAACAGTCCTGACTCATCGCTTCTGTAGCTCAAATTGCTGAAGAAGTTAAATCTGTTAATGCTTAATTGGTCAGGACTGTGATCGGTGATCGGTGCATCAATAATCCTTGGTCGCCCATGACCTTGTCGGCGGTTCACCACTGTTCCTTCCTTGGACCTCTTTTGATAGATAATGACCACTGCAGACCCGGAACTACACACAAGAGCTGCAGTTTTGGAGCTGCTCTGAACCAGGCACATCACAAATTGGCCCTCGTCAAACTCGCTCAAATTCTAACAAATCAATTTTAAGTACAATATGTTCCCTTGCTGCCGGATATATCCTACCCACTAACAGGTGCCATGATGAAGAGATAATCAGTGTTATTCACTTCACCGGTCATTATGTTATAATGTCATAATCTCATAATGTTATGCCTGATCAGTGTATTTCTACAAGCAGCTATTGAGGGGCCAAGCACCACTTTTTAATTAAATGACACCAATTAATTTCTTTGAGTGTTCATTTGAGGTCTTTTTGGAAGGTGAGATGATGCCTGAGGAATGGAATAGGAGTGTGCTGGTACCGGTTTTTTAAAAATAAGGGAGATAAAGTTGATCAGTCACAACATGAAGTTATGGGAAAGAGTAGTGGAAGCCAGGCTGAGAGAAGATTTGACCATCTGTGAGCGACAGAATGGTTTCATGCCGGGGAAGAGCACCACAGACCAATTAATTGCTTTGAGAATGTTGATGGAGAAGTTTAGAGAAGGTCAGACGGAGTTGCATTGTGTGTTTGTGTATTTAGAGAAATCGAACGACAGGATGCAGAGAGAGGAGTGGTGGTATTGTATGAGAATATCAGGTGTGGCAGAGAAGTATGTGAGGGTGGTGCAGGACATGTATGAGGACAGTGTGACAGTAGTGAAGTGTGCAGTAGGAATGACAGACTGGTTTAAGGTGGAAATGTATCAAGGCTCGGCTCTGAGCCCTTTCCATTTACTGTATGTGAAATAATCTAATCAGAACTGTAATTTCACACAAAAAAAATCATTATTGATGAAAAAAATGGAACTAACTTGTTCAAGCTTGTCACGGCTTTGCCAGGCTCATCTGGTACCAATTCGACTTTATTGTTGTTGCACGAAATCTGTGCATGTTATAAAAAAAATATTAGTGTAAAATAAATAATGGCCAGAGGTTTACAGAACAGTATGCTGACTATTCAAAATAATGTACACTTACAGTGTAGGTCATGCACATGTCTTCAACATCATCATCACTGTAGTTCAGTAAGTACTGCAAGCTCCTGATTAAACACATAGACAGTAGATTTAAACAGACTTGATTTTCCTATAATGGCGCATCCCTGATTGTTTTATTTTTCTTATACCATTGTAATTTGCCAACAGATTTATTGTTCATTAATGATAGTTACATTTAATGCTGTGCAACACCCTGAAAGCAAGCATTTTTCTTCTGATTCCTGAAGTTACAGCAATTTAAATGTAAAAATGCATTGTAATTTAGCTTAGAACGAAGCACCCACTAGATCGCTGTGTATATGGTATAAGAGAAGTAGCTCAGTGGTTAAGAAGTTACTGATCAGAAGGTCACTTTGTTCAGCCAGAATCAACAGTACTGTGAATTAACACAGAATAATATAAAAAGGTATAGTGAATATTTATGACTGCTTTTAAACATACCGGCCTACGTTAGGATTCAGCTCAGTAAAATCGTCAAGAGAAGGTCTGATGTCGAGAAGTTTTTTAAACATTGCCAAAGGAAAGACCATGTTCACGACACAGTTGTTGTTAAAAGCCAGACCACACAAAAGTCCAAAGAAAAAGTGTCTGTCCTCTGTGAAATTAAACTGAAGGAAACAGAAAAAGCATGAGGTTAGAGAAAGCAATTACTTTTTACCACCTAATCATGTGGAAGCACCAGTTAATTTCACACATAAATTTTCAGGAACTCTTTAATTGCAAAGCTAAGTAATGGCACCCTTGTCTTTGTTTTGTTGGCCAACAAACTTTTTGACCCTCTTACTAATGGTTCAGTGAGTAGTATCATGGCTGATCCTGCACTCTGACCCCAGCTTCCCGAGCAGAATTTAACTGTGCTGTAATATCTATGTGACAAATAAAGACTATTCTATTCTATTCTATTCTATTCTATTCTATTCTTTTCGAATAGATTCTATTCTATTAGTAGAACAAGGAGGAGTGACATGCCATAGATTCACAGCTTTTATGGTTAATTCAATAACAAAAAAGAAATTCTCAAAAAATTGTATTATTGTCTTTCACGAGTCCCCACTACACACATAATATGTTTCACACACTTTTCAGTGGATTATTGACCGCAATTCAACTCCTACTTTTTTCAAACTTATGTTCCACATAGAGTGTAGATACTGACTGCATAATTACAATGTACTGATACTAATGTAATGATACTGTAAGACTTTCATAACTGTTTCTTTGCCTTACCTCCGGAACAGTAAACCACTTCAGGGTTTCTGTGTCCAACTTTTTCAATTCTTCTTTTAGTATTTTAAACACTTCGTAGAAGAAATCGCTCCGATTGACATTGCTTCTTTCCAAGTTCTCACAATACACCACCTGCAAGTTAAATGCACACAACACAGTATTACTGCAGCTGTTTTTGCTAATACAGAGTAAAAACAGCACAGACACTTAAAGGCCCTCTTCAGAAAATGTCCACTTCAATGGACATGAAAACATGGGATTGGAACTTCTGACTCTTTTTAGTTTATTTTTTTTGAAAAGAAATAAGAAACGTCACACTCAGTACATTTCAATACTCATCTCTAGTTATACATGAATTCAATTAAACTTTTGAAAATTGCAATTTCTCAGAGAAGTTGCACCAAAAAATACTATTCCTATTTAAGGGTTTAGAGTTTGTCACTTTTAAATGTACTAATAAATAATTCTTTCCAAAGTTATTTAGTGTGCACAGTCCAAAAACAGAAAGTTTGTTTATTTTAGGTCAAACACAAAACTGAAGATTGTTCTGGAAAGTTAATACCAGACTACGGTTATAACAGCGTGATTATTATTGTTATTGCATCATACAATTTAAAAGCCAATCATAGGCCACTATGCAAATCCGGACCATACAACACTGGATTACAAATACATTTTTGTTTATTGTTGGTGGTCTTGTTATACTAAATATTCTATACATAACTTTTAACCATTGTATTCATTTGTGGGTTTGAGCCCCAACATTGCTAAGCTTGAACATGACCCATAACCCTCTTTGTAGCAGAGGTGCCATGTCATGGCTGACCCTAACAAAGTTCTGAACAAGCTGGGATATGTGAAGAAAGATTTCACTGTATTGTATTGTAGATCTGTTACAAAATAATAAAGGCTTCTTCTTCTTCTAACCACCATGATTTCTGTTGCTATGTTAACTAATTTAGTTGTAAATGTACAATCATCCCAATCTTCAAAATGAGCTTTTTAAAAACAACATCAAGCTTGCATTTGGCCGTACCTGCAGAACACCCTTCAGGTCTTGTTCACTAACAAACATCAGTTGTTGAAAACAGTCTTCTAGAAGTGCGTTGCGTCTTACACCAATATTAATGGCTCGCTACAGAGTTACAGAGAAATCAGTAATAATCAGTGATCAGATATCAGTAATAATGTATTTACACTAGATCTATTGAAAATTCACCCCACAAACAAAAACATTATAAATGTATTTAAGTACACACCCTCATGTCTCTGAACTTTAGAAGACTGTACTTCGCCTCCAGAGTGAAGATGCAAACACTTGAGCTCAAAAGTCTTAAGGTGATCTGAATTGAGGGAAATGAAACGCAGTGGTTACGATGTAAGGAATAAAACGTAGCAGTTATAAAGAATCATGTGTTTGTCTAATGAGACCTGAAAGCAAAGTGATGTTACGGTTCACACACTGAAGGTTATTATTATACAATAACAACATGTTATTCAAGTGTTTTATTTGTCTTATACCACAGCAGGTTTGATAACTAATACACACTTTTGTGTTTTTCCGCACAAAAGCTGCTACTATGCTACTACTATCTATCATCCTAATATATATTCATCTATCTATCTATCTATCTATCTATCTATCTATCTATCTATCTATATATCTATCTATCTATCTATCTATCTATCTATTTATCTATCTATCTATCTATCATCCTAATATATATTCATCTATCTATCTATCTATCTATCTATCTATCTATCTATCTATCTATCTATCTATCTATCTATCTATCTATCATACTGTGGTATCAGATATAGTACATTTATTAATAACAAAATTCAGAATGGTTTTGAATGCGAATGTCACCCACTATATGTTGCTGCTTTTCTGCCAACGCCGCGTTAATGTCGATGTTCCGCAATTGAAAACCGCTATTAAAAAAATTGATGTCCCTTTGAATAGCGTTCAACTGGAATTGAAAGAAAAAATATATTTCGATATTACTTTAAACTTCTGCTTTTGCAGAACATCACTGTTAGATGTGCACATTTTAATCAGGTAAAGAACTAAATATTCTCCATCTGACATTAAAAGCTTTCTTTTTGACAAAGATTACAGTTTATTTAATACCTTGTCGCACAGATCATTGATCTCATAGATGATAAAATCTTGCGGTTTGAGTTCTCTTGGGTTTTTGCAGGAAGCCTACATAATACAAAGGAAAAACAGATGCTGTAAAAATTGCTCGTTCATTTATTTATTTGTTTTTACATCCTATATTTGCGAAATCTTTTATAATTTTTATTAAATTCACCTTGTAGAGCAGCTGGAGGACTTGGGCTGATTCACGTAATTGTATACCCATGGCTTGTATTTGTTTAAAGTCAAACGTCACTGCAGTGATCATTTCTGCGGTTTTAGTGTGAAAATGCTCCTTTACTGTTTTGAGGAAGGTTTCAGGGAGTTCAGACCAGAAGTTCTCTAAACAAACAAACAAACAAACACAAAAACACAAATCGTGTTTGCATGAAGTGTATCACTGTTTTTCTGTCACTAGGGGAATGCAGTAGGACCAGTGCACCATGTTCTCAACAGTTTACATTAGTTTAAGTTTACTGTCTTTCTGCTAACGTTTATGTGGAGATATACAAAGAAACAATGAGATTTCTCACAGGACTGCTCTGCTAAATTTTTTGCACTAAATGTTGCACATGTGCACTTTGAGTTATGTGTAATTCTGTGTTCCTTCTGTTAATTTATTTAACATATACATCATATCCATAGGTTTGGATAATTGTGGTGTTTAACAACTGTTTGTTTCGGTTATATTTTTACTCGGTGTTACTGTGCACCTGTTTAATATCAGTTGATGATTCGTTTGCATGTTTATACTTTGATATTGACCGTCATTGTAGATCGACTTTGCAGGTTTTCTCAATATGTTTGTCTAGTAATTCGGAATTATGATTACTACTACTATTATATTTGCTGTAATCAAAACAGGAATATTTTTTAGGACGTATAGGACAAAAAAGTTTTAATAGCATTGGTTAGACGATACATTAAGCACCAAAATACGTATACTTTGTGCACATAATGATGATCGAATACTGGCACTAATTCATTTACAGTTATGGCATTTGGACGACGCCCATAACCAGAGCAAATTACAACTGTTGAGGGTTAAGGGCCTTGCTCTAAGGGCCCAGAAGTTTTGGCAGATTTGTAAGATATACAATATAAAAAATTATATAAGTGCCAGAAGCTCATTTTATTATGTGCCTTAGTACAACTGCACTAGCAAAAGGATGGGAAAAAAAAAATAAAGGAAAAAAAAAACGTTGACTTAGAATAAACAAGAGTAAGCGTATTTCCATTTTTGGGGATAAACAATACATTTTTTTTATTATCTATATAAATATTTTGGACAAGGAACAAAATGATGTTGCTGCATCTTTCAATAGTATATAATTAATCATAATCATGTTTGTATGTAAATAATTCGTTTCTGTGAGATCTAGAGCTAAAGGGTCCAGCACTACTTTCTTACACAGAATTCCTATATGACACACTTGAGCTGCGCTTTCTCTAGATATCAGACATTAATATAAAACCGAGTCAATATCATAATTAGGCTTACCTAAAACCGCCTGCATCCAGGGATCCAGTCGTAAAATGGCAGAAGCGTATAACTCTCGAAGCTCTGTCTCATGTCCTTGAATTTTTAACACTCGAAGGAGTTCAGGCAAGATGATGAAAACCCTCAAAGCCTCAATACCAACAATGTTCAAGCGCAGACAAGGGAGAAGATCTTTCTCTACCACTTTCTTTACCTGAAACAGATAAACCAAGATATATTGAATCCCCAGGATTGTTTACAAAAGTTTACAAGCTAAAGAAATTGTGGATATCTCTGTATGGATCTGTTTGTTTAACATGAGCATTTGTTGCTTTACCTCCAACAGCACCCTTTCCTTTTCAGCCAACCGGTCAAAAGCAGCTCTCACTGAATCCATATCCAAACCAGAGACATTTGTGGATGTTTGGTAGTGTCGATCACAACTACATGTAACACACATGCATTTAAAAAATAGTTATATTCTAGGGTTTTATTATGCATTTTGTAATATGAGTAATCTATTTTTAATAAATCGGTCCAAATTACCTTTTTACAATGAAGCTCCCATTGATGCAAGATGGAGATGAGAAAACTCTTTTTATTTCTCTATGGTAGTCAAAAAAAAATAAAGGATGTAAATCATCATCAGTATGTAAATCGTGATCAGATAATCTGTAGTGTCACATTCAGTACATTCAGGCATACAACTCTATATATGTCTATATTCTCTTGGTCCTGGTGTGTTGGATTATGATTATAACACTTATTATAACACTGTTTATAAGAGTGTTGTTTGAAGACTGCAATTTGTCCCTTGTCAAATTTGCTCAAGTCATTTCGCTTGTCCTTTTTTCCTGCTTCTAACACATCAACTTTGAGGAGAAAATATTCACTTGTTGCCTAATTTATCTCACCTGCTAACAGGTACCACGATAAAAGATCACGTGTTACTCACTTCACCGGTCATAATGTTATAACGTCATAATGCTGTGCCTGGCCAGTGTATGGTCTACCTTGTGTGTTTTAGTTTCCAATGGCCTCAGCCTTCATTCGATTTATCTGGTGCAAGTTTCTTGTCCTTGTACCCCTTTTTTGTGGCCTCAAGATTTCTACCTTTTGTTTCTGGAAATTGGGCTGCTCAAAGTTGCTTTTTTTTTATGCTTTTTGACTTTGTTTTCGGTTAAAATCATAAAACCTTTAACCATTCCGAGTCCATCTCTGACCCCGTTTCTCTGTTAAGTCTTCGTCCTGACCGTGCCTTGTTAACCTGAATGCCTAATAAGTCATACCATATTTATACAGTGACACTATTGAAAAAAACTCACTTTTTTAAGGTCCTCCACTCTTTTGATTCACAGTGAGACACCCATCTGTCAATCATGTTGTCCCCTAATGTAAGAATCCCCCTCCTTTGGTTAGACTCCAAAATACTTTTAGATGTCTACAAACCAAAAACAAAGTATGAGGCCATCTAATTTTATGGATTAATAATTTTTTTTTTTTTTTTTTTTTCATTCATTCCTTTGCCCACCAGATGTCCCAGTGTGTCCTTTTGCTCTTTCCTGATTACTCTTTGTCCTGTTTTCAATCCCCCCCTGTATTTAAGTGCTGTGGTTTTGGAGATGTTCTGCCCCAGTTATTTAGACATCACAATTTGTCCCTTGTCAGATTTGCTCAAGTCATTTTCCTTGTCCATTTTTCCTGCTTTTAACACATCAACTTTGAGGAGAAAATATTCACTTGTTGCCTAACAGGTACCACGATAAAAGATCACGTGTTATTCACTTCACCGGTCATAATGTTATAACGTCATAATGCTGTGCCTGGCCAGTGTATGGTCTACCTTGTGTGTTTCAGTTTCCAATGGCCTCAGCCTTCATTCGATTTATCTGGTGCAAGTTTCTTGTCCTTGTACCCCTTTTTTGTGGCCTCAAGATTTCTACCTTTTGTTTATGGAAATTGTGCTGCTCAAAGTAGCTTTTTTTTATGCTTTTTGACTTTGTTTTCGGTTAAAATCATAAAACTTTCAACCAGTTCGAGTCCATCTCTGACCCTGTTTCTCTGTTAAGTCTTCGTCCTGACCGTGCCTTGTTAACCTGAATGCCTAATAAGTCATACCATATTTATACAGTGACACTATTGAAAAAAACTCACTTTTTTAAGGTCCTCCACTCTTTTGATTCACAGTGAGACACCCATCTGTCAATCATGTTGTCCCCTAATGTAAGAATCCCCCTCCTTTGGTTAGACTCCAAAATACTTTTAGATGTCTACAAACCAAAAACAAAGTATGAGGCCATCTAATTTTATGGATTAATAATAAAAACAATCATGGTGTATCTTACCGTTTTTGAGCACAAGGCAAAAGAATGATTCCCACCAGCAACGATGCTCTCAATTGTATGGATGTTATTCGCCGCTGTGCATGAAGTTTTGATATTAATTCATATTTCATCATTATGGGATTATATACAAGTTAATCTTCATAAGGTTGGTGAATACCTGAATGCAGCTCGACAGGAAGTGGTAAACACTGATTAGTATTTTGGCCATTTCCCAGTTGTCCTTGTTCTCCACATCCAAATGAGTAGATCTTGTTTGACGATTTGACCAGTGCCAGAGTGTGATTCCTAAATTTACGTAGAAAAAAAAATTATAATATGATATATTGTATGATATAATTTCCTCATTCCTCAAAACTTTTTAATTCCTCATTCTTAATTTAGTGTTTTGGAATATAAAACAGATTAATAATAATGTAAATATTATGAAGTGAACTGTATAATGTAATTTTATACTGCCTAAATTTTAGATTATTAGACACACTACACACCTCCCACATGTGATCTGGGAAACGTTTCCACCCCAGAGCTCATTAACAACCCGAGGATGAAGTTCATCATTTAGTGAGTTATGACCAAGCTGCCCGTAACGACCTGATCCAAACGTAAATACTGTTCCTCCCTGAAATGAAAAAACAAAACAAAAATCAAAATGACTACATTTAAATATTACAGCATCTAAAAGTGATATCGATTACCTCCTTAAAAAGTCGTGCAAGTATTCATTCGTTTGTTTTTACTATAAATCTGAGACAATAGTACTACTGTTATAGGAAAATATTTAACAATTAAATAGCTTCTTTAAACAAGTGAACAATTTAAAATTCCTCATGAAAGAGTTTGACGAGGAAAATGGTAACTCAATAGTTAAGACTTTGGATTTCTGAAAAGAAGGTCTTGGGATTAAATCCCAGGACCACCAAGATGCCAGTGCTGGGCTCCTTAACCCTCACTTTCTCAGGTATAAATGAGATTAATGTAAATTGCTCTGGATGAGGATGTCTGCCAAATGCTCTGTAATTATGTTGGCTTATTTCACAAGCTGGAAGGAAGGAAGGAAGGCAAAAAGTAAGGAAAGAAGGAAGGCTTGAAGGATGGAAGGAAAGAAGGAAGGTTTGAAGAAAGGAAGGACAGAATGATGGCTTGAGGGTAGGAAGAAAATACGGAAGGCTTAAAGAAAGGAAAGAAGGAAGGCTTGAAGGAAGGAAGTCTTGAAGGAAGGAAGGAAAAAAGGAAGGCTTGAAGGAAAGAAGGAAAGAAGGAAGGCTTAAAGGAAGGAAGGAAGGAAGGAAGGAAAGAAGGAAGACTTAAAGGAAGGAAGGAAGGAAAGAAGGAAGACTTGAAGAAAGGAAGGAAAGAAGGAAGACTTGAAGAAAGGAAGGAAAGAAGGAAGGCTTCAAGGAATGAAGGAAGGAAGGAAAGAAGGAAAGCTTGAAGGAAAGAAGGAAGGAAAGAAGTAAGGCTTGAAGGAAGGAAAGATGGAAGACTTCAAGGAAGGAAGGAAGAAAGGAAGGAAGGATTGAAGGAAGGAAAGAAGAAATGCTTGAAGGAAGGAAGAAAAGAAGGCTTGAAGGAAGGAAGAAAAGAAGGCTTGAAGGAAGGAAGGAAAGAAGATAGGCTTAAAGGAAGGAAGGAAGGAAAGAAGGAAGAATTAAAGGAAGGAAGGAAGGAAAGAAGGAAGACTTCAAGAAAGGAAGGAAGGAAGGAAAGCTTGAAGGAAAGAAGTAATGCTTGAAGGAAGAAAAGAAGGAAGACTTGAAAGAAGGAAGGCTTGAAGGAAGGAAGGAAAGAAGGAAGGCTTGAAGGAAGGAAGAAAGAAAGAAAAAGAAAGAAAGAAAGAAAGAAACAAGTCAGATGGAGTGGCAGAGAGGTCAGTTAAAAATATGTAGCTGGAGAAGTAAGAAAAGCTAAAGTGCTGAGTTTAGAGTTTATGAAGGTTTACAGGTTATAACGATCCAAATTTTGACCGATTTTGAAACTTGTGTAATGGCAATGCTGTGATTCTGATCACTAAGTACATTATGGTATAACAGACTGAAGGTCTGTGGGCAGTTTGTTGTATGTAGCTTGAAAGATTTGGGAGTTAATACAATCAGAAATTGAGGGATTACGCAAGATTGACAGCTTTATGTTTTTCTTTCCTCATGTTTCCTGTTTTTCCACGTTGCCAGTTTCTGAGAGACTTCTCAATTGCTAAATTGTAAACTAATTTTCGATCTGCTTTTGTGTTGTATTTTTTGTGAACTGAGTTTATTTTGATTAAATATTTATGGTATTTTCTGTTTTATACTTTGTAATGAAGACAATGGATATTGCTTAATTCTCAACTTTGTCTCACTATTTGAGACGCACACCTCCCTGTAGCAGACTGCTAGAGCTCCTGCATTATCACACAGCCAAACCTGGTTCAAGCCATGACCCTGACGTTACTACCTGAAATTGTGAGCCAATTTGTCAACTATTTAATTTTTTCCATTAATTAAACAATTTTTTAGTTATTCCCTGGAATGTCCTTGCATGTGATTATTTTCATAAATGTTAAGTATGACCTCCCAGAGAACAGATTTAACTAATCTAATTTAAAAATTAGAGGTTTTAGAGATCAATTTGTATGAAACCTCTGCCAACCTCTTGTAGGTTTTTCCTATAATGAATATAATGTATTATAACAAATGCATCAAACATGAACCTGCAGTTGCATTGAAATAATTGTAGGTACTGATGTTATAGAAAACTAAATTTCTGACCAATCAGATTTAAGGAATTAACAGTGGGGTGATATATTGGATGGTATAAGACTGTAGAAAGTTGGACCTCTAATGGATTTTAGGGTGTTTAAAGACAATATTACTATGTGGTAATGTGCATAGTGACCATTAGTTCTGTAACAATACCTTCGACAAAGTAGCAGTGTGTTCCTCTCCACATGAGATGGAAATGGTTTTCTTTTGGTTCAGGTTATTCACACAGGTTGGAATGTAAATGTCTGTGGTAAGAAGTCAAATAGTTGTTGAATAGTAGTTCAAATAATCCTTTAGGATGTTGTTATACTTCATCTAACAGTAAAAGATTCAACCTAAAATTATTTTTGTATTATTATTTCCAAATCTATCAAATGTGAATTATAAAATGAGGTTTAAATAAAATCAGCACACCCTCTGTATGTCCCAGGCCCAGCTGTCCAGCACTGTTCCTGCCCCAGCCGAACACCGCTCCAGAGAGGGACAGGGCGAAGCTGTGGTCTCCTCCAGCACTGATCTGAGCCAGAGGGACCCCACACAGAGACTCGAGGAGCTCAGGAGACAAAGAGCTCGACTTCCCTTTCCCCAAACCCAACTGCCCCCTCGAGTTCTGACCCCATGTGAACAGCTGACCATCTGAGAGGATAAAAAAAAAAAGAAGCATCCACTTCAACACATCCCATAATACAAAGTTAGCTGGTGTGTAAAGCGAGTCTGGCAAATGCAATAAATGCTAATAAAGTTTAACATTTAAGTTAACATTCGAACGTTATTTCATCATTCATTTCATATTTTAAAACATTTGAAATGTCATATTTCTCAAAATGTGTGTATAAGATGAAAGATGGAAATCAAATTCAAAAAAGTTGAAATTCTGTGCATTTTTTGTGCAAATTGCATGCATTTAAAAATAGAAATGACAAATAAAAGTAAAATGCTATGCTTTTGTTTCTACACTTTAATTGTTAAATGTTTTTCTAATCCTTTCCTTCTCCATACTCCATTTCATTTTACTCACACATCAACTCCATATATTTAGTACTCTTTTAGGTTTATTCGAGAAAATTAATAAAATCACATATATAAGCCAATAATAATGTTTGTTGACTCAAACAGAACATAAAGCTAAGCCTTATATAAAAAATAAGTGTTCGTCACGGAATTAACAATTATTTTGTTCACCGAGTTTTTGCAAGTAGAGAAAGGCTTCTAGTATGAGTCAGAGAATGAGACTTAAGGCATCTCAACATTCACACACCTGTATGTTAAACTGATGTTAAAAACAAATATCTTTACTCTGTTTAAATGTTTCTTTTGGCTTTTCCCATTAGGGGGCGCCACAGCGGATCATCCTTCTCCATACCTGCCTGTCCTCTACATCTACCTCTTTTAACCAACTACCTGCATGTCTTCCCTCACTACATCAATAAACCTCCTCCTTGGTCTTCTACTTTTCCTCCTTCCCGATGGTTCCATCTCTCCTACTGATATACTCCATGTCCCTCCTCTGCACATGTCCAAACCATCTCAATCTCACCTCCCTCACCTTGTCTCCAAAACGTCCTACATGCGCTGTCCCTGTAATAAACTTGTTTCTAATCCTGTCCATCGTCGTCACTCCCAACGAAAACCTCAACATCTTCAGCTCTGCTATCTCTAGCTCCACCTCCTGTCGCTAATCCATACAACATCTCAGGTCTCACCACAGTCCTATAAACTTTCCCTTTCACTCTTACAGATACTCTTCTATCACAAATCACTCCTGCTATCACTCTTCTCCACCCACTTCACTCTGCCTGCACTCTTTTCTTCACTTTTCTAACACACTCTCTATTACTTTGCACTGTTGACCCCAGGTACCTGAACTTCTCCACCTTCTCCACCTCTTCTACCTGCAACCGCACCACTCCACTGCCCTCCCTCTCATTCACACACATGTACACTCTCTCTTACTCCTACTTACACTCTGTTTAAATGTTTAATGGAAAAATACTTAGTAAATACCGTTTGTCAGGGCCATAAAGTGCTGGTCTCCACATGCAACCTGAACTACAGTTTTATTGCAGAGCTCCTTGATGGGCCTGTGACCAAAAAACAATTATAATAAACATCATTATGTAACAGCATTCATTGCATTTTACTTAAATTACTGCTATGATTACTATTATTACTACTATCACTGCTTCTACTACATTACTAATTATTTTTCTATTATTATTTCTAACATTACTACTACTGGTGGTAGTAAAGGTCCAATTATCAATAAAATATGGGTTTATGGCATTTGAAGATCATAAACCCATATTTAATTAACAACTGGACCTTTACTATATACTATATTATTAATAATAATAATAATAATAATAATAATAATAAATAAATAAAAACATGCCTGCAAAAATAAGAATCGTCCAAAGAAAGTGTCTTTCCTCCATGGGCCAGAAGGACAGCATTAACTTCACCACAGCAGATCAGTCTGATCTTGTCTTTCTTCTGGTTTAGACATTCTACAAATAATAATAATAATAACAACAGTCACAATAATAATAACAATCATCATCATTATCATCATCAAAATCATTATAAAACTCATAATAGCTTTTTTTCCTGATATGCTTAAAAACCAAATCTTTAATACATCATATAATATTTTAATTCTCATTTTGTACTGTTTAGATCATTCGTATATTGTGTTTGTATTGTATTGTGTATATTGTGTATTGTGTATTGTGCTTATATTATATTGTATATCAGTAGGAGTATAAGTGGGACAATATTTATAACAACATGGCCTTAAAATATTCAAAGCTATCACACATGGATTGTGAATTGATATTGTATTGTAACTTGCACATAAGAGTTTTAGAAGAAGAAGAAAGAGCTTCAACACAAAAAGGGTGTTGTTAGGAAGTAGAAGTCAGAGCAATGAGTCAACCATGATAGAAGCAAAATGGGTTAACGATCCAGCAGGAGCTGGGGCAGTTTGAAGATGTTGGGGCTTAAACCCAGACCTTCTGAGTTGACGAAATGCAGTGATACAGAATAAAATAAAATAAAAGACATCTGGAGCATAATTTAAGAATGCTCCAGATAAATCAGGGAGTTCAAAGTTTGACTGAGGATGACACCTTTGTTGAATGATACCTTGCCTTTGTATCACTGGGAGCAAGTCATAGCTGATTGGTAGTTCAGTTATTCAAATGTTGGACTACTAATCAGATTTCAAACACCATCAAGCTGCCAATGAAGGGCCCTAGAGCAGGGTGGGCAACCAGTCAGAGACCGAGAGCCACATTTTTGACCGTGTTACCGCAAAGAGCCACATCATACACATGGGCACACATGAACATTACTCATCTCTTTCTCACACACACACACACACACACACACACACACACACACACACACACACACACACAGAGACCTATACTCAGCCAGATTTATTGTAAATGTCACACACCAGCATAATGACAGAAATTGACTTCTACAGTTCTAAGACCACAGGCCAGTCATTTTCAACAATGAACACTGCACTGTCTCACACACACACAAACTCTGTTTAACCAAGTCTACAAACAAAAATAATAATTTACAATTGCGTTTTTCTTTTACAATGCATGTTACTTAGTGTGACTTTTGGCATCCTTGCCTTAATCAATTAAGCAATTAATTTTTACAAGGGACCACATGAGAAACCTGAATTGTGTCAGAGGGCCACATAAACGATCATATTTAAGGGATGCACCGAAATGGAAATTAAATCCAAAAGTCAATGAAATCAATAATTTTTTGTGTTATGCCTTTTGCCTTGGCACCATCACTGGAAAACTTTCCTGCCTTTTCAAAAACGTCCTCTACAGCCGGAGTGCGCATGCGCGGATTGACTACTTTTCTGCGCCGCGTTCTTCTCATATTTAGAAGTCAATCGTGATGTTTGGATTTCAGGTGATAAATTAAACCCGACTTGGAGAAGCTCTTTGCAGATACACCCCCTCTCTTGAAATTTCAGCATTGCATGTTTTGCACATCGCTATCCGCACACTGCAGACATGTTGCTCTGATCCAGATAAGCGTGTGCTGCTGCGCTTTTTTACTGCGTCATCACTATTGTGTTTCGTCTGATATACCGCAAAGTTTCTCAGTAGGGTCGATGCCCTGGAGCAAGGTCCTGAACCCTCAACTGATCAGATCAAGTCCCACTAGATTTGTCCAAACACCAAATGTCTTAAATTTGAAAGTCTCCCCCAAACATATTATTCAAATAATTTCCATTCAATCCTGACCAAAGCCTGATTCTCCAGTGTGAAGAAATTTGATGTCAAATCTAAGTATATAATAAAAAGCTCTGTATTCTTTATAGAACCATAATAAAAATCAATACATACTGATTTTTCCAGTTTTGACATGTTCTCTGGTGCTCAGTCTGATGACAGATGCGTTTCCTTCCCCACGGATAAATCCTATAAGGTTCTTCCCTGGAGAGATATCACTGATCCTGGATTTGGGAGAAAGGTATCCAATTCCGTTGTTTGTGAACTTCACGCTGTCGCCATTCGCTAAACCAAATCCATCCGGTTTCACAGATTCTCCCCAAAAACACAACATGATTATCATCCACAGTGCGCCTATGTTTCTGTGCTCGCTGTAGGAGAGTCATGCCTATCCTTGCCTTAATCAATTAAGCAATTAATTTTTACAAGGGGTCACATGAGAAATCTGAATTGTGTCAGAGGGCCACATAAACGATCATATTTAAGGGATGCACCGAAATGAAAATGAAATCCAAAAGTCAATGAAATCCATAATTTTTTGTGTTATGCCTTTTGCCTTGGCACATCACTGGAAAACTTTCCTGCCTTTTCAAAAGCGTCCTCTACAGCCGGAGTGCGCATGCGCGGATTGACTACTTTTCTGCGCCGCGTTCTTCTCATATTCAGAAGGCAATCGTGATGTTTGGATTTCAGGTGATAAATTAAACCCGACTTGGAGAAACTCTTTGCAGATACACACCCTCTCTTGAAATTTCAGCATTGCATGTTTGCACATCGCTATCCGCACACCGCAGACA
Organism: Silurus asotus; assembly: GCA_024362625.1. Classification (NCBI taxonomy): domain Eukaryota; kingdom Metazoa; phylum Chordata; class Actinopteri; order Siluriformes; family Siluridae; genus Silurus; species Silurus asotus. Next base: position 207,733 of record MU551713.1, read on the forward strand.
TGTTGCTCTGATCCAGATAAGCGTGTGCTGCTGCGCTTTTTTACTGCGTCATCACAATTGTGTTTCGTCTGATATACCGCAAAGTTTCTCAGTAGGGTCGATGCCCTGGAGCAAGGTCCTGAACCCTCAACTGATCAGATCAAGTCCCACTAGATTTGTCCAAACACCAAATGTCTTAAATGTGAATGTCTCCCCCAAACATATTATTCAAATAATTTCCATTCAATCCTGACCAAAGCCTGATTCTCCAGTGTGAAGAAATTTGATGTCAAATCTAAGTATATAATAAAAAGCTCTGTATTCTTTATAGAACCATAATAAAAATCAATACATACTGATTTTTCCAGTTTTGACATGTTCTCTGGTGCTCAGTCTGATGACAGATGCGTTTCCTTCCCCACGGATAAATCCTATAAGGTTCTTCCCTGGAGAGATATCACTGATCCTGGATTTGGGAGAAAGGTATCCAATTCCGTTGTTTGTGAATTTCACGCTGTCGCCATTCGCTAAACCAAATCCATCCGGTTTCACAGATTCTCCCCAAAAACACAACATGATGATCATCCACAGTGCGCCTATGTTTCTGTGCTCGCTGTAGGAGAGTCATGCCTTATATCTGCCCTGCCTGTTTTCATACCTCAGTGAGAGAAAGAAAGGAAAGCGAAAGTGAAACTTAAGAGCTGTGACTGTGTGGCTGAAGTGGAAACAGAAAGCTATAGAATAAATGAGTGGTTGTGACACGTGTGCGACACGTGGGTATCAGTATCAGTATGTTCAATCGTTTCATCTGTATTGTGGAAAAGAAAAGGAAACAGTAACCAATCAGATTACACGAGTTTTTACTGAAACAATTAGAACAATGTTGTTGTTGCACATGTGTCATTACCTGTTTATTTACTAATCTTTAGAAAAGATTTATACATCATAAACAAACATTTTATTACATTTATACCTTAATATATAATATAACATATAACACATATAATACAATATAATATTATCATTTTATATTACAGATTCAAACATTTTTTATTTTACTATCAGTTGAACTATTCTACATTTACACACATTTAGTTTAATAGAATTAAAATTGAATAATTCTAATATATTTTATGTTATATGTTATGTTGTTGTGTGTTGTGTTATGTTATATTATATGTTATGTTGTGTGTTGTGTTATGTTATATTATATGTTATGTTGTTGTGTGTTGTGTTATGTTATATGTTATGTTGTTGTGTGTTGTGTGTTATGTTGTTATATAATGTATGTTAATTTTATGTTATGTTGTGTTGTGTTGTGCTGTGTGTTGTGTTTTGTTATGTTATGTTATATAATGTTATGTTATATAAATAAGTTATGTTGTTATGTTATGCTATGTTATGTTATATGTTATCTTATATAATGTTATGTTATGTCATATGGTATGTTATGTTATGTTATATGTTATGTTATGTTGTGTTATATGTTATGTTATGTTATGTTATATGTTATGGTGTTGTGTGTTGTGTGGCATGTTATGCTATATAATGTATGTTAATTTTACGTAATGTTGTGTTGTGCTGTGCTGTGTGTTGTGTTTTGTTATGTTATGTTATATGTTATGGTGTTGTGTGTTGTGTGGCATGTTATGCTATATAATGTATGTTAATTTTACGTAATGTTGTGTTGTGCTGTGCTGTGTGTTGTGTTTTGTTATGTTATGTTATATGTTATGTTGTTGTGTGGCATGTTATGTTATATAATGTATGTTAATTTTACGTAATGTTGTGTTGTGCTGTGCTGTGTGTTGTGGTATGTTATTTTAAGTTATATGTTATGTTGTTGTGTGTTGTGTGGCATGTTATGTTATATAATGTATGTTAATTTTACGTAATGTTGTGTTGTGCTGTGCTGTGTGTTGTGTTTTGTTATGTTATGTTATATGTTATGTTGTTGTGTGCTGTGTGGCATGTTATGTTATATAATGTATGTTAATTTTACGTAATGTTGTGTTGTGCTGTGCTGTATGTTGTGTTTTTTTATGTTATGTTATGTTATATGTTATGTTGTTGTGTGTTGTGTGGCATGTTATGTTGTATAATGTATGTTAATTTTACGTAATGTTGTGTTGTGCTGTGCTGTGTGTTGTGTTTTGTTATGTTATATGTTATGTTATGTCATATGGTATGATATGTTATGTTATATAATGTTATGTTATGTTATCTTATGTGTTATGTCATATGGTATGGTATGTTATGTTATATGTTATGTTGTGTTATGTTATGTTATGTTATGTTATGTTATGTTATGTTATGTCATATGGTAGGATATGTTATGTTATATAATGTTATGTTATATGTTATGTTATGTTATATGTTATGTTATGTTATGTTATGTTATGTTATGTTATGTTATGTTATGTTATGTCATATGGTATGTTATGTTATGTTATATGTTATATGTTATATGTTATATGTTATGTTATATGTTATATGTTATATGTTATATGTTATGTTATATGTTATTTTATGTTACATGTTATGTTGTGTGTTGCGTGGCATGTTATGTTATATAATGTATGTTAATTTTATGTTATGTTGTGTTGTTGTGCTGTGTGTTGTGTTTTGTTATGTTATATAATATTATGGTATATAAATAAGTTATGTTGTTATGTTGTTATATGTTATGTTATGTTATGTTATGTCATATGGTATGATATGTTATGTTATATAATGTTATGTTATGTCATATGGTATGTTATGTTATATGTTATGTTATGTTATATTATATGTTATGTTATATGTTATGTTATTTTATGTTATGTTATTTTATGTTATGTTATGTTATGTTATATGTTATGTTATATGTTATGTTATATGTTATGTTATGTTATGTTATATGTTATATGTTATGTTATATGTTATGTTATGTTATGTTACACAGTAAAGTTTTTAAAAGGGAACATCTCTTAGTGTACGTTCGAGGTAATAAATGTAGCACTTATGTACATAATTTGCCGATTTTGAAACCATATTAAAGTCAGATCACTGCTATCGTAAGCTAGCTATAGATACATATACAAAAAGAAAACTCTAGGATGAAAACAGATTATTTTAGTTTTGACAGATTTATTCGCTTTCACTGCCAACACCGGCATGCTTGATATGTGGTAAGGAATTAGTAAAAAACTAAATACGTAGAACAAAATTCCCAACCAATGCACACAACATTTGCCGAGACGCATCCATCTGGAGATGAATGGAAAAGAACCATTTGAGAAATGTTGCAGAAACCTTCAAACTATGGTGGCCAGGAAGTGCAAAACACATGAACAAATCCGAAAACAAACAAACAAATACCCAAACAAAATAGCAAATCCGCAAACACATTAACAAATTAGAAAACACTTAAAATTCTGAAAACAAAATAACAAATCCGAAAACACAACGACAATTCAGACAAACCGGAAATGGTAGGTATAGTTTGTGAATGGAAACTTACCGATCATTGGATGAGACACCTGTCATTCAAAATATACAGGTATGAAATCTTCTAACTTTGTTTCTTGTACATGTGTAAAGTTCTCCGTTGACTTCAAACTATTTTTTATTTTGATTAGTGCAACTTTAAATATAAGAAAAATTACAGAAGTAAACACTGGCAAGCAAGGAGAAACTGGAATGAATTTAAAGCTACTTTAAGAAAGGACAGTCATATGCAGTGATGGAGATGCTGCAGTATATCATCACATAAAGATTTAGTTTGTACACTTTTACACATACGTTCCAACTTTCTCCTTCCACAGACGCTTTACGCTCTGATATCCATAACTGGATTTTCCCAAATGTTCCCTGTTTAAGACATTTCACTGTGAAGGACATTATCTTTGGACTTGTAATGAACAATAACAAAGATGACTTTCTTGGTAATAATATACTTCTGATGGGAAGATTTTATATACAAAATCGAAACCACCGTTTTTTTGCATTTTATAATGAGTTTATTACTTTAAGCCCTCAAAGTGATTAAAAAGAAAAATGCAATTAATTTTTTGTCCTTCATAAAAACATATGATTTACAGAATAAGCCATAGCCTTGTTTACTTAAATTAAATTTAATTATTATAATTATGATAAATTGTATTTATTAATCTTTCTATGTGTATATATTTGAATTTAATGCACCTGTTCTGTGTTTTGTGATGTAAATTGTACTTGTTATTGCCAAGTTGTGTGTATTTGGTTAATTGCTTAATGAAAACAGAAAGAAAGAAAGAAAGAAAGAAAGAAAGAAAGAAAGAAAGAAAGACGGTTGTACTATCTATATATCTTGAATGACAGGTGTCTCGTCCAATGAGCGGTAAGTTTCCATTCACTACTATACCTACCTTTTCTTTCTTTGTCTGACTTGTAGTTGTGTTTTCGGATTTGTTCATTTGTTTAGTGCAACGATTCAGACAAACCGGAAAAGGTAGGTGTAGTAGTGAATGGAAACTTAACGTTTATTGGACGAGACACCTGTCAATCAAGATATACAGCAAGTACAACAGTTTCTCTTTGCTTTCCACTGTTTACTTTTGTTATTTTTCTTATATTAAAAGTTGCACTAATCGAAATAAAAAATAGTTTGAAGTCAACGGAGAACTTTACACATGTACAAGAAACAAAGTTATAAGATTTCATACCTGTATATTTTGAATGACCGGTGTCTCATTCAATGATCGGTAAGTTTCCATTCACAAACTATACCTACCATTTCCGGTTTGTCTGAGATGTTGTTGTATTTTCGGATTTATTATTTTGTTTTCGGATTTGTTATTTTGTTTTTGGATTTGTTCATTTATTTTCGGATTTGTTAGTGTTTTATAATTTGTTATTTTGTTTTCGGATTTGTTGTTTTGTTTTTCCATTTGTTCATTTGTTCATTTATTTTCAGATTTGTTTATGTGTTTGCGGATTTGTTATTTTGTTTTCGCATTTGTTCATTAGTTTTCGGATTTGTTAACGCGTTTTGCACTTCTCGGCCACCGTATCAAACAGTGGATAAAGTTTCTATACTTAATATAAGTTGCTAGTTTTGCGGAAATTCAGGAGATAATAAAACGATAAGTTTTTCTCCCATAACCAGGCAACACTCCTTCATCCTACCAGTGACAAAAAAGTATAAATTGCTACCATCCAAATACAATAGAAATTACAACAGTGTCATCTAGGGGGTAAATTAAGTTACTTTACATCTTAATAAAACAATAAATTTTGTTCAATTCGAAAGATCAAATATGTTTTGCGACTCCAGGCCAGATTAACTCTTCTGATTGTAAAGGTTGGAGACCCCTGGGTTAATGCATTGGCTCTTAACCCTCAACTACTCAGTTGTAAGTCGAAAAGGATGTCTGCCAAATGTCATAAATGTAAATGTTCAGTTTGCCATCAGAATATTAAATACATAATAAGATACAGTAACATACACACCAGAACCAGCAGCTTTTTCCAACCTACTGAACTCTACACAACACCGTTAGAACACTGTATAAACACTGTATATATCTTCTGTACAGGTGTATATACATTGTACATATTGCATAGTGTACATTTATGTACCTCTTTATACACATTTTGTGCCTTACATACATCTGCATCTTATTTATTTTAATGTGTATATTTATATCTTACATACTGTACATCCTGCCTAATATTTCACACACGTATACATATATTTAATGTACTTGATTATTTTTTTTCAATGCCATAGACTTATAGCTATTTAGTTGTAATTTCCAAAAGTGTCTGCACATTTTTTCACTGCTATAGTCTTTATATTTATTTACTGTACATATATTTACATATATATTTACATGGTGTACATATACTACATATTTATCTGCACTTATCAATTTAAACAGTTGCATACAAACATACTAACAAGACAATTGGCACATAAAGTATTTCTTCTTTCCAAATCTGTTTTCAGAGTTAAAGCTACTCATCTTGCAGGATGTCTTTGGATGTGGTAGCATGTAATTTGTTTTTGTCATTTTTAGTTTTTTTTATTAATGGTAATTGTAAAAACTGCACAATAAAGACAAAGTATTCAATTCAATTGTTTAGTGCTTTTATCAATATAATTGTCTTTACATTGACAAATAAATAGATTACAAAAATGAATTTTACCTTTTTAAAATAAAAAGCCATGTGTGTGTATACCATGAGGTGTATAAATCGGAAACTTACTAACAAAGAAACTAACTAACATTGTCTAATATTTAAAATTGTCATCTAGTTCATGGTACGTTTATTTTGTATCCTTGATTCACACTTTCATATTGTTAGTGTTATTTGTGTTCCACTTCAAATTAATGTAATTCTGCACTTTGATACTAATTTCTTACCATTATGTGGAATATACTGTATTAGTCATAACAATTACAAAAACATGCCCAATGATTCTTAGATTGCAGCTCACAGTTATAAAATAGTAATATAGAGGCCTACATATATTACTACATACTAGTTTTCTATTGTCTTTTGGCAATTGCTCCCACATTCTGTCCTGCCACTGCCTGCAATTGTTATTACCGTAATTTCCCGACTATAAAGCGCACCCATATATAAGCCACACCCACTGAATTTTACAAATATTTTTATTTTTAACATAAATAAGCCGCACCTGTCTATAAGTCTACACTAATGTACTTTACACAGGCTTTAACGAAAGACACGTTACACACGGTGTAACGGGTGAAATATGTTGCGCTTCCTTTAGGAGCATAGCGGTATTTTGGGAATAGCCTGCCACTGCATTCTTCTGGTATTACTGCGTGTGTGTAAGACTGAGGATTATGTCCTTATTATTTTCTGATGCTCATTTCACAACTATTTCTCTCTGAAGTTTATCTTATGGCATCGTTGTGCGTTTAAAAATCACCTAATGGAAGTTTTTTCTCCCGATGCCGTGCAGCTCAGATGCAGGTGAGGTGTGTTTTTTCGTTTCGGTTCGGAAATTTTATAGGTCTAATGTTATGGGGTTCAGTTTTTTGGCTTGAAGTTTGTGAAACCGGGAAAAACCCAGGAAATATTAATTAATTAGATTCTTAGTTGTTTAAGCCGCGGGGTTCAAAACGTGCGAAAAAAGTAGCGGCTTATAGTCGGAAAAATACAGTTTAGTTTTCCTTGTGTGTATATAATTTATTCTTCAGTGCCGTACATGACAAAATACATCACTGTATTGTTAACAATCAATCAAATTTGCACACAACACAATGTATTATAATGCAGCCTAAAGGTTCCATTGAAAACATTTGTTTAGGGCCAGTTCAGATACTTTAATGCACAATTAAATTTCACACTATGATTTTATTATTACAGCAAGAGAACACTTTTGAATTTAAAAACAGTCAGATAGCAATATAAAACAATATATCATTGTGGTAAAATGCTTTCTTATTCACACATCTGTAAAACGATTAACTTGCCACAATCACTTAAACTAAACAGATAATTCGTGATAGAAGGGTGAAGAGAGAGATGGTTTGGACATGTGCAGAGGAGGGACATGCGGTATATCAGTAGGAGAATGCTGAGGATGGAGCCACCGGGAAGGAGGAAAAGAGGAAAACCAAGGAGGAGGTTTATGGATGTGGTGAGGGAAGACATGCAGGTAGTTGGGGTGAAAGAGGCAGATGTAGAGGACAGGGGGGTATGGGGACGAATGATCTGCTTTAGTGACCCCTAATGGGAGCAGCAGAAAGAGGAAGAAAAAGAAAATGAAGAGGAAGACATAAACTGAACATACTTTGATTTCATTGTATTAGAAGAGCCTTTAAACAAGTTTCAACAAGTGTAATATTGGTTAATCAACTATATCTGTGCTGCGTATTACTTTGTAAGTGACATAATATATTTGTTTCCACATGCAATTTTTCCTAATGAGTACTAATAATGCTATGTTATATATAATCTATGATCTATATAGTATATATGTTATAATGGTGAATACATTTTAGAACAATGTACAACCTAAACATTTTCTTATTCTTCTCTCCAAAAGCCTCTGTTGTGATTAAGTGCTTCGATAAGCTTTGTCTGTAGACGTTGCTTGTTCTCGTATGGAGGGAGCCTTAAATAAGAATGGCAGGTGAGCGATTCCGGCAGATGGTCCTGAGTGAAGTTGGGACGGTCTAACATGGTCATCCTAACCTGATTCATTCCAAGGATGGGTACGCGGTCACAACCCGTCAGAAACACTGGTAAAAGAGGAAGGACAGGACCATTTAGCATTTACCAGACACACACACACACACACACACACACACACACACACACACACACATATTGTGTGTGTGTGAGAATATTGCAATTCTAATTCTACGATTCTTGTTCACATTACTTTAATATATTGAACTGTAATTTTAAAGGTCCCACATACTAGCTGCATAATCAATGAAAACAAGCTCCCTAGTAAATATTTTCCAAACAGGCTTTCCATTATGACCACCTCCCTAATAGTGTGTTGGTCCCCCTTTTAGCCATCAAAACAGTTCTGACACATTGAGCATTAGCAGCATTAACTTCTTCAATAATTTGAGCTACAGTAGATCATTTGTTGGATCGGACCACTCAGGCCAGACTTCACAACTTCCTACTTGCTGCCCAAATATATCCTACACACTAACAGGTGCCATGATGAAGAGATAATCAGTGTTGTTCACAATTTATAATGTTAGAATGTCATAATGTTATGCCTGATCAGAGTGTACCTTAAGGTCATATTGGTATAATAAAGGAACCCTTTTAAGGATCTGATTTGGGATGTCATTTTTCCAAGATTACTTTTGACATTTGGTTCATGACATTTGTTTATCCATAGTCAATCGCTAGTTTGTGAGATTAGAATGCTAAGGATGCAATCCCAAACTAGCATTAGCATCTTTTTTTGGAATTCACTGAAAATATAATTAGCCAGTAAACTAAGGCTAATTACTAAACTATTGAACCGTGCAATATACTGACTATATACTTGTACATGGATAGAAATGGTGATCAAAACTTACTTGCCTTGGCATTAGGTTTGGGATCAGGCTTTAATTATTGGAAACACACAAGCATGTAAAATAGATAGAAACAAAAGAAATGTACTCACAAAGAAAGGCTTTCTTTTGCTCTTGCGTCAGCTCCTCAAAGACCTCCCAGAATGCAATGATAACAGGGTGTCTCTCATGGTATTGCCCAGCATATGCGGTATTCTAAATACAACAATACAATAGTTCTTCACATAAATATAGCAGGATCATACTCTGAAATAAATCAAATCAATCTGCAAACATGCTTCTCAATAAATGTTTTCATAATGTTTTATATCTTCAATAAACCTCCAGAGAAAAGACTGTCATGGCACAAGACTGTGGCTGTGACGGTGATACACATCTGTGTGTTCTGTCAGTCAAACCCAAGAACTTTGTTCACTAAGACTGCCAGACACAGGAACAGTTTCTTTCCCCAAGCAATCACCCTCACTAACAACTGACCATAATTATATTCCCTGCTCATATCTATGAGTACTGCACAGAACTCATCACATTATCTGTATATGTTGCACACACTATTGCTTCTATTTACTGTACAAAGTCTTATAGTAAACTCTCTCATCATACCTGGCACACAATACTGTCATTTGCACTACCATGCACTCCCACACTTTATGTACATTACTGGTCTGTATCCCTATTTATTACCCACATTGTCTATACTCTCATATTGTCTGTATTGTCTGTATTGTCTTGTATAGTCTGTTTTTGTCTTGTTGTGTCTGTTTTGTCATGTATAGGTTTTTATTTATGTCTGCACTTTTGAGAGTAACAAACAGCTGGAACCAAATTCCTTGTGTGTGTCAACACACTTGGCCAATAAACCTAATTCTGATTCTGATTCTGATTCTGATTGTTATAGAATTCAGAGCCAAAATGAGCATCAAGCTGGAGAGGGGCTGTAGTCAATGAGGGGATTGAGAACGTGAATGCCATTCTAAACAAGAGCTCCTGTAAAAGCAGAACCGTCTCTGCAGCATTTCACTGATTATGACTTATGACATATATTAAAAGTAACAATTCTTAGGGCTTCTTAAAGGATTCATTGGATAGTAAAATCCTAAAATGTTTCCACAGATATAATAACCAGGTAATCAGGTGTTTTCCAGATTTAGAGGAAACCAACTTTTAGTATACAGAACATAACAGTTTGTTCAATGTTTTTAAAAGAAAGCTCTTATGCCAGAAAAAACATGAATCTATCTTCTGGTAAATCCATGACTGAACGACTTTGGCCAAATTTAAATCATAACATCTGGAGGAAACCAAACAGAACTTATCAACATTGAAACCTGGCCATTTATCCGGGTTTATCAGACCTGTTTGAATGTGTCCCAGTCGTATTCCTCTGTTCCCACCATCACTCCTCTGAGCTCCTCCGGTTGGAAGAAGTTCACCACTCCTTCATCACACACTTTGTAGAATCCCCTCTTAAACTCATTAAACACCTGCTCTACTGACTTGTTCAGTGTGTAGTCGAGATATGCTTCTACATACTTCTTTCTGTGGGAATAATCATCACAATGGAGACAAACACAATAGTTTTTCATAGGTTTAAGAATCATTAACACATCCTAGGCCATTAAGATCAAATACTGTACATTATAAGAGGGGTATTAATACTGCATGCAGTAAAATAGGAAGTATTAACATTTTATAAATTATTTCATATTATCATACAAATGTTCAAAATGTAGTTTACTTGTTTTTACTTGTCACAGATTTTTCTTTTCCATTTGGCTCGAGCTCCGTTTCAACACCGTTCCAGTGCACCTGAGGGTTAAAGGGACAGATTTTTTTGTAAATGAATAATTATTCATTACAAAAAAATTTTTTTATCAATGTTATATTATGCAATTTTGACCGAATTGTCTCATACACAGAAATCGATGTCCAAGTCAGCGACAACATCCTCAGAGTATTCATGAAGAATGCAGTGCAAACAACTGAGAAATAAAAAAACAATACAGATATTAATACAAATGAGTAATTTTGGGTCATTAAAAGAAAATCCAAGCTTTTCAACTAAAATAATTATTAACATTTATCATACCGAGTGTGATCTACAAATAAATGACCTTCCATAATCATGTATCTTATATTTCTTATATTTGTCATTAGTTGCATTTTCACGTTAATTATTTCTTAAATGAATAAACGGTGTATAATGTAATTACACAGGATTCTTTAGAACTAAATAGTAGTAACTTAGGTGGGGTTTTTTTTAAGTTCATGCATAGTTTGCCCTGAGTTTCTAAACAACTCTGTACAGTCTTCCTAATGTGTAGTATTATTGCTGAGAACAAACAACTTCTTAATGCCTGCTTAGACCTGATAGTTATTCTTAGAAAGTGCATCTATATATTATATATAGTGAAATAGTGAAATAAACTATAATTGAAGACCAGAAACATTTACAAGTATCTTACTTTCCAGTCACAGGGAGAAACTCGATCATATCCTCCAAACTAGGCTTTACATTGACCAGCTTCTTAAACAAGGCCAGAGGAAAGGGCATGTACACAATGTTGTTGTTGTAGAGAGCCAGGCCACAGAGTATCCCAAACAGGAAGTATTGTTTTAATTCAAGTGTTGGCTGAAAATAAATAATCAGAACAATGTAATGTAAGTATGTAGGCATAAAGTAAGCATTTATCAACATTAATGAGCGTCAAATGGTATATTTTTTACCTGGGCAGGAAACCAGATCATTGTTTGATTATCATTGTACATGAACATCTCTGATTCAGGGGCCAAAAGCTTATTAAAGGCATGAAGAAAGAAATCCCGTTTGTTCACATCTGTCAGTTTGGACTCTTCTACAAATTGCACCTGTGAGAAACCTGAAAGTTAGTTTCACCGATCAGTTGCATTTTTATTTATTTTTTTTTCTGACAAAGTTTTCTTCTTACCACAAGAGTTTTTTTGAAGTTCTCATGGTCAGCATTGTTAAGTTGTCTGAATGTGTCCTCAAGTAGGGCAGTACGTCTCACTTTCAGCTGGAGGATTGGTGTTGGCACTTCCCTGTGCATGTCCTGAAGGAGTCCACCAGTCACCACACTGTTGTGGATGATCTGATGAGCAACCTGGAACATGAATGTAATTCGTTTATTGTTTTTATGGAGTTTACCAAAAATGTGTTTTACCATAAATTATAATGTTATCTAACTAAAACTAAAATCAAAAACAGTCTCCACTGTACCACGATCAATGTGGCTTGTTTATCTTTCAGTGGTTGCCATCATTTTTGCTTTTGTTCACATTCAAGTTAAGGTGTAACTGTTTTTGACATTCATTTCATCTTTTTTGCAGTTCACCACCTCACCAGCAGTTGCAGGAAAAAGGAAAGGTAAAATTTGTTCTAAATGATTGTCAGGGATCCACCTGCCACGCCCCCCTCGGAGGTTCTCACACTGCCTGTCTCTGCTGCTCTCGGCGTTAATCACCGGCACCTGTTCCTCATTCCCGTTCCCCTTTATAAGCTCCGTTCTGGCCTCTCTCGCTGTCGGTTCTAAATGGTCAAGTTACCGATCTCGAGGATTCCAGACCACCAGCATTCCCCACTGGTCCCTGCTCCATATCCGGATCCGTGTCCGACAGAATTCCCCGCTGGTTCCGACTCGGCGTTCCATTCGTTAAGGATTATACCCATTCCAAGGATTATACTTGCATTTGCTCCAATGTTATTTTTACTAAAAACATCTATGCACTATTATTATTAGGAATGATGAAGAAGCCATTATTTGACACATAGAAACTTACACCTTATGATCTGAGACATTTATATACAGCCATTTCATCTAATATCAGCACAAATACATGTGTATACTGAGTACATGCAATACAACGTGACAATTTATATTCTCTAATAACAACAGGAATACCTGTGTAATTTCAGCAATGTATTTGAAAATGACGATTTTGCTCATCAGGTCCAGGAGAAATGGGTAACGGCAGAAAATGGCAGGTGTCTGAGGCACTTCCTGTCCAACATAAAAAATAAGATTAGAAAAACTCATTTGCTTACATCAGCTCGCTCCCTGTTGTGGTGGAGCGATTCTTGTTTTTTTTTCTGTTCTACAGATTTAATAGTTTTACCAAAGCTACTCCACGCTTAATCGATAACCACAGCCCAACATCCTTTTCCAGTAACTGAGGTGTGGTGCCAATTTCTGGGATGTAGAACTCGCTGAGTGGAACCTTCCTTGACTTCACCGCCCTTTTGTTTCCCTTCGAATGGAAAAGCGTGGATTAATGTTAATCTAATATGAATACAAAATATCATTATTCAATTCCTCAACCCCTAAGATTATTTAATAATAACTCCATAACTCCCAGCGCTCCAATTTAATTTCTATCGTCATAAAATATTAGGTAGGTGGTAACATTTAAAACAATATAAGAAGTGGACAAATTTTGACTGCCATTTACAGGAAATACACAATATGGACTAGAGTTTGTAGCCAATTAACAATAAGATCTGTATTTTCTTTTTTTTTAAATGAAGGAGGTGCTTTTTCCTTTATTCTTCTGGTATAAATGCTTTAAGGTATTATGTCTGTTCATATAAATAATGGCTAATAAAGCTCGAATATACATTTCTTGGACTTGATAGCACTTTGTAATAAATTGAACAGAACTCGTTCTATTAAAAAAAAGTAATTTTCTAATTGGTTTATGTATAATGTCTGTCTATTAAAGTACGATAGCCCAAAAAGCAGCCACTGACCTTGTAAAGTAACTTGAGGACTTCCAGCACTGCTTTTAAACCAGGGTTATAGTGTACCCACATATGCGACATCAGGAGGAAGGCGATGGATTGTTTCCACATGCGGATATGCTTTGTCATAATGTTGGCATCCATGGAGATCCAGTGTTCTTCTGTCGGTCATAAAAAGGATAAACCATGAATAAATAAAGTGCAGTTACCCATATTATACACATTTCTTCTAATTCAGATCAATTAGATTGGTATTTATGTGTGTTTATATGTATGAACACTGTCAAAGGAAAGCTGCTTAAAAGAAAAGAAAAACATTATAAAAATTTAATTTAGCCTTATATCCCCTATAAGTTTAAGCTCATCAAGATGTGTAAAAGCGACAATGGTGAGTAAAATCTTCCTGATGTTTTAAGAGTGAAACATCTGGAGAGATTCAAAGGGGAACCCATTCTCATCTGTGTGACACCAAATATCCATTCATTATAGTTCCATCATTGAAATAATCAACTGTCCACTGATGGACACTTGAGTGCAAAACAATTCATGGTGATTGTAGTCATTAGTCTCATTAGGGACAAACTTACAGGGACTTATTTATACATTCGAAATGTGTAATTTATATTTTACTATACACATGACATTGAATTGAATAGTCTTAATAGTATTAATTGCCTCTAAAATCTTAAATGTTTACTCCTGAATTTCCTTTATCATTCTGCTACTGGATTTTTAAAGGAAGTTATAAGTGAAAATGTCTTAAACTGCCTAGAACTATATTAATACAATGTACCTGCATCTCCTAAAATTTAAATCCTCATTTTGTTTCTAATAGTATTTTGAATATAGGCTCCAGGAGGGTCCAAAGGTTAACATTGGCAACATTATGCACTATTGTCCTTATCACTTATGTCTGTGTTATTGGTCTTGCTGTTTCCAGTCAATAGAAATAAACTTTTATGGCTTCAACTAAAGATTTACTGTAATTGAAATATAGGGGGAAAAAAAAGCAGGATGAGGACATAAAAGCAGAGCTCATCGGGCTTTAAACCTCAATATATACAGCGGTAACAGTAATTATCTGTGTAACGCTGCTTTAAGACAATGTTCAGTGATAAAAGTGCTACACAAAATAAAAATAATTTAAATTTAATTAAATTAATTTGTTGGGAAAATAAAAAGGGCAAAACAATCTTCTTGTCTTTCCATGAGGGAACATAGGTTCATATTCATATCCATATTTGCCTGTAATTCAAATAGAGAAATTGATATACAGAGATGAATGTGTGTATGAATGAATAATTTCAATAAAAATCATACTCAGGATTTTCAAGGCAGTTTCACTGAGGTTTGTGATGGCTACAGCTAACGGCAGCACCAGCGGAATGATGCTGTGATGTTCGTGAAGAAAGGAGCATGTGGGCAGAATCAGGAAGATCTCAGGACACCTCATTACCGGTGTAGCATACAAAAGGACGTCCACCACATCTGTGATGTTCACCTAGGGTAAAACAACTTTACTGCAATGTCAATTTTCTCAAAATAATCAGTAGATTTACAGTAGAGATCAGGAATTTTACAGATACCAGTAGCTAGGTTGGCTCTGGCTCAAGGCTCAAGGATCTGGCCTTGTTGATGTCAACATTTTTCTTGTTTGTTTCCATTTTCATTTTATCTATTAACTTTACTTGATGCACTATGACCTAACATGAATGAGGTACAGCGAAGTGGTCTCACGTGTCAAAACAAACAGTACATGGCATCATTGATTTGCCTCTAGAGGTCGCTCTCAAACTGTATGACAGCGTACCATCTCAGCATGCAACCCGGAAAAACTATCAATACGTATTTTTGTGGATAGTTCCAGCAATTAACTATCAGTGCCAACCTCTAATTTACATTTACTGCATTATGTCTTAACTTCAGCTACTGTTTATCTGTTTGGTTTTAGGGAGATCACTACTGATCGTTGGATGCCATTATAATAGGGGTGTCAGATACACAACTAGTGGACTAGGGGGGAGCAAATAAAGATTTTAATACGAGTTTCATTGAAAATAGATGCTTTTGAGCTGTTTCTTATAAAAGTTAATCGCATTACCAGTACAGTCAGGTGGGTAGTCACATAATTAGTGTGGACAGGAGCATGACTATGAATTTGAATATGGCATCTATAACTAAGTAGCTTTTTAGGTGCATTACCCCTACTAAGTGCCCTCTTTTAACCAGCCGTCTTGCAACAAACTTTCATCAAAAAAACTGTAAACCATTTGATAAAATCAAAGGGATATTTTATGCTCAAGGAGACAAAACAGTAAAAACCTTGGGCCATAAATTCTTCCCCAGATATTCCCCATCAGCTAGATACAAATATAAATATAATTTTGGATTTGCTTTCATATGTAGCACTATTTTGTGTAGATTTGTCTCTATAATTATAATTAAGTTCACTTTAATTAATTCAGTATGTACCTTGTAAATAAATGTCAATAATAAATACATTCAAACGAAGTTTGTTGATTGCTGACATATTATTATTCACTATGCTAGATTTAGATGTTGACATATTCCAGCCTGACAATAAAAACATTGTGAAGTGTTTATTGATAAATTTATGACCCGTTTGCTTTATTCCTATATTCATTTAAAAACATTTTTTTGCCTGATTGCCATGTGAAATATTTAATAGTCACAGGATACAAATCCCTTTTATATGAAAGCTTTGCCTGATAATAAAAAATATACTCAACTGAGTTTTTGATCCAGGGAATGGTAAAGAGCTTGTCAAATGTTTGACTAGCAGCATTCAAATCAATCTGAATGGCACCTGAAGAATTCCTACTGATTACAAAAGATTTAAAAGTGTGAGGAATGAACTGTAATATTGTGGATAGAGTAGCAGAATTATTATCAAAAATATCAAATCTCTACAGGCCACCAATTTCTCATTTAAGATATATTTAACAAATTTACCTGTCTTTGATGAAGCAGGCGACCAGATTAGAGCTTGTGGCAAAGGTCAAGGAGATCTCTCTGTGGTAAAAAAAATCAAAGAATAAAGTAAATTATGTTTTATATATACAGTATATATATATATATAAAGCATAGCAAAGCATAATGTACCAGCACTTTTAATCTTTAATAAAGCAATTTATTCTTACCTTTTGATTTCATTGATTCTTTTATCAGTCTCCAACATTGTAACCCATCTCTGCACTTGGGCTTCTTCAAGTTTCCCGAATGGCTTTCCAAGAATATTGGGCTGAACAAATAAACAAAAAAAAAAGAAAATTGTAATGTAAATCTGCTCGTTTGTTTGAAAGCACCAAAACCTGACCATTATCTATTGAGGTTGTCAAAAATTCTTACTTATCTAGAATAATAAATCTATAGACTTATCACAGATATATAGAATACAAACAACTCCTCAGCAACAGAACTGTATACATATATATATATATATATATATATATATA
>MU551713.1:225081-290924 GCA_024362625.1 Silurus asotus
ATATATATATATATATACAGTTCTTCTGTTGCTGAGGAGTTGTTTGTGTGTGTATATATATATATATATATTCTAGATAAGTACGAATATTTGACAACCTCAAAAAAGCTGTATGAAGTAATATACAGTATGGCACTGTGTTTACCTTGAGAGATGGAAAGTAAAGAAAGTTGGTGCTGTATCCAGATGATATCTTCATTTCTATTAAAATGAAAAAAATGAGGATAGATCACTGTAAACAGTGTAATGGTAAGAGTAAAAGGCAGTAATAGTGTGTACGGTTGCAAACCGTGGATGTTGGTCAAGTTCATATATTGACCCATGAGCTAATATTAAGATGCAGAATCTCAGTGCAGTGTTGTGCAGTGTGATTACTGTCAGGACAAACAATCTCCTCTGTCATTCCTTTCTACAGCTGAGCTGTCTAATAATAAATCTTATGCTGAAGGTGTAAAATGTGTAAAATGTAGTGTAAAATCTAAATGAATGACTGCACAGTCTGCTGCAATTGATCTTTCATCGTGTGTGTGTGTGTGTGTGTGTGTGTGTGTGTGTGTGTGTGTGTGTGTGTGTGTGTGTGTGTGTGTGTAAAACTCCTGAGCAAACCTGCTGGTAATTCCTGTGGATGACTTGGTATGTTTGTGCTAAATTCAATATTTTCTCTTCAATTTTCTGGGTGATATATCAGGGTCAGTTTTTTCAACAGATATTTTACGAGGAAAATTATTAAAGCAACCATTTAAAAAATATATTACAATAAGTTTTTAAAATATTACAATATGTTTTCATTGTTTAATTGCAGCACTAAATAAACTCAGGTTTGTGCCATCGACATTTCCAAGACTTTGATTGTTTTGGGGGTGGGGCTTTGGAGGAAACACCAAAAGAAAGAGCGGCATTTCGTGATTTTAAGATTTAAAACAACTTTAGTTACTGTAATCCAAAATCAATGGCTCTTAAAATCATTGTATTTACTGCAATGCGTTTATGTAATGATAAATATTAATTATTTCAAAAAGATCATCTGAGGACATTTGAGTTGGGGGCAAAAATGAGTGAGGAGTTGCAGTCACCTATATTCTATATTATGTCCAGTTACCTTAAATCTGTTGTATAAATATTAAATGAATGTTCTAATAGTAGTCCCCATTGTAACTTGAAAAAAAGACATGGCCTAGGCTACTCAGGAGTCTTAAAGAATGGTGATCAGTTTGGGGTAATATACTGTAATTTGTTAATAATTGAATAAAAATTATTAGCAATAATCATATCAATAATAATAACAAATAAAAAAAATATAAAAAATATAACACCTGTGCATACTTTTCAATAATAAGTGTTCTCTATTGCAATGAGCAGCAGAGAGGATAAACAGAAGAAAGACAAAAGCCTTGGGAGAGAGAGAGAGAGAGAGAGAGAGAGAGAGAGAGAGAGAGAGAAAGAGGACTAAAAGGTTTGAAAGAAAGTACAACAATGGACTTTTGGAACAATGGAAATGATTACATGAGTCTAAATGTGTCAGGATACGCTTATAAGCATGAGCCCCACCAGACTGGTCTTAAGCAACCATTTATAGTGCCCTTCTTAATGTTAGTCAAAGATTAGATTCAGTTTAAAATCATTTGAAGTGCTTGTTCTTAATGTTGTACCCTCAGATATAGAAAACCTCTACTATCTTTCGCAATGGCCACCGTGAACTCATATTGCATAAGTATCCTGCCTGATCTCTCTCAACTTTTTACTAAACCCCCAAATGGTGTCCCCCGTGGTCAGAATGAAAGAAACAGCTCTGCTTGGTGAACTTTTGCCTGTCTCTATTTCCTCTAGCATTGAACCAGTGAGTGTTACAGACGCATAACTTTCTATTATTAAATTCAGATAAAACAGATTTTGCTCATTGGCCCAAAAACTAGTACACAGACGCTCCAGCAATTCAACTTGCATTTAGAAGCATGTACTGTAAATACTTGTTCAACAGTAAAAGACCTGGGAGTTATTTTAGACAGCAAATTGTCTTTTGAAAATCATATTACCTACATTACAAAAGCAGGCTTCTAGCAAAGTCCACTAAAAATAGTAGAACATTCTCACAATTAGCTCCTTAACTTTGGAATAGTCTTCCTGACAATGTTGGGAGCTCAAACACACTCTCCCAGTTTAAGCGCAGATTAAAGACGTATCTTCAGCAAGTCCTTCACATAACACACATCACATATCTTAAACATGCTACAGAACATCTGATCAAATGCTTGTGCTTGTTAATATTATGAACAGCAGCTACGCTAATTCCTCTCCACTGCTTTTCTTTCTCTACCCATCCTGAGGCATCCTGAGATTGTGCCAGCTCCGGTTGTGTCCCACCTCATATAAAGATTATGGACCTTAAGGCCCAATAACCAATTTCTTCATCAGGTGGAATCCAAATAGTGCTGGTGTATCCCTAGATAATTCCACCTCATAAAGAACTTGGACATTGGGCCTCTTCGAATGTTTAAAGGCTCTGGCATGGAAAAGCTGGTGTTGGATCTGTGATGATCTTAAATGTTGATCTATTTTATGAGTTGCTTAGAAGCTCCTGGATCCATAACGTCAACTGAATGTATAAGACTGAAGAAAGGACATTATCATAATCTTACACTCTGATGCTCATGGTAGTTCTATGTCTCTGGTGTTCTGTATTGTTTAAAGATTATAATTGCTCTCTTGATATCACCCTTTTGGGTCTGGTTTCTCTCAAGGTTTCTTCCTCATACATCAAATGGAGTTTTTCCTTGCCATAGTCACCCCAGGCTTCTCATCAGGGATAAATACACATTCACTTTAATGCTTAAGTTTTGTTAAGCTGCTTTGAGACAATGTCCATTGTAAAAAACGCTATAGAATTAAACTTGAAACTTTTTGGTATTGAAACATTGTCGCTGCCTCCTGTTTCATCCTCTCCTAATAAGCTTTTCACAATGAATTCCTAGTTCTACGGCACTCTGGGTAAAACAATCATCCAAATAAACAAACGTTTACCTGTGAGCAATCCTGCTCCTGAGCTGCACCAGTCTCCTTCCAGTCTTACTGGCTGTAGATTGTTCTCAGTCTCACCACTCGCCTGAGATCTTACACCAGAGCCAATTGTGAAGAGGATACCAGATGACATCAGAACCAGAGTGTGCTGGCTGTAGTGTGGATTAAAGAAGTAGGTAGTGGTGTACAATTAATAATAAAAAAAAGATGCCACACCACAAAAATGAAGCTTATTGTTTACATATATTTATATTAATGCAATTGAAAGGAAAGTATACAATTTAACTGTTCTTAAAAAATAATAATAATAATAATCTTTGTCCCCTTATTTAATAGTTATAATTAAAGAATTGTGAACTCATGGCATAATGATAAAGTTGATTACGTTTAACAGCACCTTCATTACTATTAGCGAATGACTGACACTTGACCATCACTACATATGTGATTATATGTGAACTAAACTTTTGTTTTTACATTGCTTTAATTCCTTATACATGAGATAAAGTTCTGCTTAAGTCTTATGCAAATCTCCTGTAATGTTGTAAACCAATAAAAACATGTAAATGCTTTATTTACATATTATTCTTCCTCTGATTTGCACATGCGTCAATGGCGACAAAATATTTTCAATTTCGAAAGGGAATGTGTCCAATGAATATCTCATTTGTTCATCACCTTCCACAAGTTACTTGTTTAGCAGGTCCTTCAATGCCTTCAACCTTCCTGGGTAGAAGCTCGTTCTTGGTGGAATTGTGCCCGAGTTGACCGTGAGCTCCCTCTCCAAATGTGTACACCTCTCCTTCCTGACATGAATAGAAAACTGTCAGAAATTGCATGATGGGGCAGATAGATTGGCATCATGTGTTTCAAAATTGTGGAATATCTCTGTGGAACTGTTCTGTAGCGCACATGTAGAACAATTTATTTTTTCAAGAATAAAAGATGAAATTGCCATTATGTAGACATTATTGAATTTACCCTGCTGTTTGTTCAATGTCCTTGTCAATTGACATACCTTAGTGAGGATAGCAGTGTGAGCTGCTCCACAGCTGATAGAAGACACCTTCAAGTACTTCAGTGCTGGAACTGCACACACTGTAAATCTGCCTACAATATAAAAGATGTATTATTACACTTCTATATGCAGAATGTCTAAAACGCTATTTTGGGGATTGGTATCTCACTTATTTAGGGATCATTTCTGAACAAACTGAACAAAATTATACAATTTTGTTTGGACCCCATTTTTCATGAGCTGAACTAAACGATCTAAGACTTTTTCCATGTCCACAAAAGATCTATTTCTCTTAAATATTGTGTATATGTGTCCAAATCTGTGTTAGTTAGCACTTCTCCTTTACAGAGATAATCCATCCACCTCACAGGTGTGGCAGATCAAGATGCTGATTAGACAGTGTGATTATTGCACATGAGTGCCACAGGCTGGCCACAATAAAAGGCCACTCTAAAATGTGTGGTTTAACTTTATCGGGGGATCCGAAAACCAGTCAGTATCTGGTGTGACCACCATTTGCCTCACGCATTTTGCCCTGTACAGTGAAAACTGGGATTTATCCGTAAAGAGGGAACACCAAAGTGTTCTCCAAAGTGCCAGACCCCATTGAATGTGAGCATTTGCCCACTCAAGTCGGTAACGACAATGAACTGCAGTCAGGTCAAGACCCTAATGAGGATGACGAGCATGAAGATGAACTTCTCTGAGATGCTTTCTGACAGTTTGAGCAGAAATTCTTTGGTTGTTCAAACCGATTGTTGCAGCAGCTGTCCGGGTGGCTGGTCTCAGACAATCTTGGAGGTGAAGATGCTGGATGTGGAGGTCCTGGGCTGGTGTGGTTACATGTGGTCTGCGGTTGTGAGGATGGTTGGATGTACTGGCAAATTCTCTGAAACGCCTTTGGAGACGGCTTATGGTAAAGAAATGAACATTCAATTCAACAGCTCTGGTCGACATTCCTGCAGTCAGTCTGCCAATTGCATTGCATACTCCCTCAAAACTTGCGACATCTGTGGCATTGTGCTGTGTGATAAAACTGCACATTTTAGAGTGCTCTTTTATTGTGGCCAGCCTGAGGCACACCTGTGCAATAATCATGCTGTCTAATCAGCATCTTGATATGCCACACCTGTAAGGTGGATGGATTCTCTCTGCAAAGTGCACAGATTTACACTGATTTGTGAACACTATTTGAGAGAAATAGTCCTTTTGTGTACATAGAAAAAGTCTATCTTTGAAATAATTTGAATGAAAAATGAGGGCAATAACAAAAGTGTTATGTATATGAACACTAAAGAATTTATTAATACAATTTTTCCGCATTGTGTACTATGGTTCGTTTTCTCCTAGATTAATAGAACAACAAGCAACAACAAGCACAATGAATACTGTTAACATACTGTTCAAGATCTTATAATCAGCAAAGTGTAAAATAGTACCATTTTCATCAGTCCTGTTAAGGCCCAGCTGCCCAACACTGTTAGCTCCACAGCAGAACACCTGACCTGGGAGAGCCAAGGCCATGGTGTGAGATCCACCAGCCGAGATCTGAATGACTGGAACTCCAACAAGAAATCGTACGAGTGCAGGATTAGGCTGCAGGTCCACTGATTTTCCCAGTCCCAGCTGCCCATATTTGTTTTGACCCCACGAAAAGACTTCACCTCCTTCAAGACAGTAATGTTCTTCTTTTATCAATATGTTTTATCACTATTATGATCACATTTTTTAATTTAGAAAATGAAGGTCACACTTACCCTTGCTTAGAGCCAAAGAATGGAAATTTCCACAAGATACCTGCACTACTGGTATCTGGAAGGGTAACTGTAACGGAACTGGTCTAAAAAGGTCACAACAATTTTCATGTTTTAGAAATGTTCATGCTGTTTATAAATTGGTAGCATTAGAATAAAATGCTGTCATCCTGATCCCAACTTTCTTCATTTAACGTTTAAATTTTTACGACATTTGGCAGACACGACTTGCAAATGAGAACGTTTACATAATTGGGCCATTATTGGGTTAAGGGTCTTGCTCAAGGGTGCAACAGTAACACCTTGATAATTATATCATTTTGACCAAATGAACTACCACTTCTCAGCGAATATTATGAAATTACAAAATGCAGAAATATGAAAGATGTTGGAAAGGGGCAGGTATTTGGTGTTAAAATGGGGGCGCACATTTATATATCTATAAATATTTAATTTTTTATTTAATTTTGTGTGATTGACTTTAACTGAACCACATATCTGGATTGGAATGACATAATTTAAATGAGATCTTAAGGTAAATTGTTTCTTGAGTTCTGTGCTGTAGCGAGTTTAAATCTATGCCAAGTTTAATTTACTAAGCAAAGTGGTTAGGTTACCCGAACCCTAACCCTTAGTACGCATGCAATAATATATAAATTCAAAGCCTCAATGTATTAATTACTTGTTTACTTTAGTCAAAAACACATAACAAATACAAAGGAACCGCATTTAAATCACCACCAATTAATAATAAATAAATCTTCTTATTCATCTTTTAGCTGCTCCCATTAGGGGGCGCCACAGCGGATCATCTGTCTCCATACCCCTCTGTCCTCTACATCTGTCTCTTGCAAACCACCCGCATGTCTTCTCTCACCACATCCATAAACCTCCTCCTTGGTCTTCCTCTTTTCCTCCTTCCTTGTGGCTCCATTATCTGCATTCTCCTACCAATATACCCCATGTCCCTCCTCTGCACATGTCCAAACCATCTCAATCTCACCTCCCTCACCTTGTCTCCAAAACATCCTACATGCACTGTCCCTCTAATAAACTCATTTCTAATCTTGTCCATCATCATCACTCCCAACAAAAACCTTAACATCTTCAGCTCTGCTACCTCCAGCTCCACCTCCTGTCTTTTTCTCAATGCCACTGTCTCTAATCCATACAACATAGGATTAAAAATAAATAAATAAATCACAGTGTTTGGTGCAACATAAACCGGCAAATGCATTGTTGCCACGTGACGTCATTTGCCAAAAGTCCGGACAATCCTAAGAGTGCATGATAGCGTATACTATATTATATATAATATAAGACTATAATAATATAATATGCTTACATGTATATTTAAACAAATGCTTTGATTCATTAAAAGAGTCAGACCAGATCAGTGTTCAGGCTTGTTGCATTGACTGTGTTTGATTTACTAAAATAAAAGATTAAAATTATATTTGACATATTGGATACCAGTGCTGGGGTGGCAGGTGGGGTGGCAATGCTTTTTTTCTAAGGTGATAGATCCACAAACTTTCAGAAGTGTCCAAACTTTTTAACAAATAAGATCCAGTGTTCAGTCCTGGGTCCAGACTTCAGAGACCCTTTCCTAATACTTACACTGGTTTGGGACATTTTGCCACCGGGATGCTGTGGCCCAGCTGACCTTCTCCACCAGCTCCCCAGGAAAACACTTGACCTGAATTACCCAGAGCCAAGCTGTGGTCCTGTCCGCATGCCACCGCAGCTACATCTCCCAATCCTTCAATCTTCACTGCATGGAGATAAAAAAAAGAAGAGGGAAACTCACTATGAGAAGCTCTCAAAGAAAGAGAGAGAAAGATATTGAAAAAAACGAGAAGGAGAAACAGATAAAGCCCATTCTACCACTCTATAACAAAAGCAAAGACTCGAGAAAGATGGTATTAAGATACTGTATTGTATAAACTTAAAATAAAAATGAACTAATGTATTTCAATTAAGTACAGAACTTTACATGGACAAAGATTTGTGCGTTTTGAATCATATGTGCTTTTTTAATATTCCATTCCATGTCCCATTTGCTGTTCTTATAACCTTCTAGGAAGATTGGAGGCTCCATGATTGTGAAGGTTTGTGTTTAATCAGCTATAAGGATGTAAATAAAGTCAGGTACTGATGTAGGTGCAGCGAGGAGGCCTGGGGCGCAGTCAGCAATCCAATTCACCACAAAGGTGAATTCAACAGGGTTGAGTTTAGAGCTCTTTAGCAGGAGATCATCCACTTCAACCCACATGGGCATTGTCATGCTGGAACAGGTTTGGGTCTCCGAGTTCAAATGTCAGAAAAATTAAACGCTACCACATCCAAAGATACAATTGTGTGCTTCCAAACCTTGTGGTAACAGTTTGGAAATGAACTACATATGGCTGAAAAAGTCAGGTGACCCAATACTTTTGTCTGTACAGTAAATGTTAATGAAGGTTGATGTTCAAATTATTAAAATATTTTAAGAAATCTTAATTTATCATAGCTATTTATTAGCATTTGAATAGGTAATGTGTTATATTAATAATACTGATCAAAAAGCTATATGTTTTACTTAAATGGAAATTCTTTCAATAATTCTTTCAATAAGTTGATCCATGAGTGTTTTTTTCATTCATAATTATTATAATTATTATTATGAAATACAGAGGTATAATTGTAAAAATGAGCTTAATAAAACATAAAGCATGCATATTTAACTTCATCAACTTAATAAACTGGATAATTTGGCTTTCAGCACCACTTTAGTGCTTTTGAGTATACTTTAAAAGGAAATAGTTAAACAATTCTTTATTAACAATGTCTTATAGGAGGGGTCTGATGGATGAATGCCAGATATACCAGAGAGGAGAACTGATGAAACGAAACTGAAACTTATTATGGCAAGAAGGAAACTTAACATTCTGTCAAATATAATACATTACTTTTTTCAACAGTTTGTGTACAATAAATCTGTATATATACAATATATACAACAAATAGTGATTGTGTTTTCATCATTCTATAAATAAATATTAAGTGTTATATGTATTGCTGATTTCTATATATATATCTTCATATTATAATTTATCCTCTCTCTCTCTCTCTCTCTCTCTCTCTCTCTCTCTCTCTTTCTGAGTATGTGTGTGTGTGTGTGTGTGTGTGTTTACCTGGTAGTTTGGTATCTCTGACTTTGGATCTTCCCAGCTGTCCTTTAGAGTTTCGGCCACAGGAAAGCACCTGGCCCCTTGCTGTCAGGAATAAAGTATGCTGTTCTCCACAACATATCTGAACCAGAGGTTCACTGAAGTCTACTGAAGTCGGAGTAAAAATATTCCCTCCAATACCAGGAAAAGCGAGCTGTGCTCTGGATAAATCTCCCCAGCAGAAGAACATGATGTTGCTGCAGAGACGCTCTGTGTGTGTGTGTGTGTGTGTGCGCGTGTGTGTCGCCTGACTAACTCTTTAACTTAAGGTAATGTTGTCATACTTCCTACAGGGGGCGCCACGTGGAGCAATCGTTGCAATGGAACTGTTAATCCTAATAATAATAATAATAATAATAATAATAATAAAGAAATTATATCTTACACGTAAATTAATTCCCATTAGGAGGCGCCACAGCAGCTCATCCGTCTCCATACCCCCCTGTCCTCTACATCTGCCTCTTTCACACCACCATCTGCATGTCTTCCCTCACCACATCCAGAAACCTCCTCCTTGGCCTTCCTCTTTTCCTCCTACCTGGTGGCTCCATCCTCAACATATTGAGGATTATTATTATTACACTTAAATCCAAGTTGATGAACAAGAAAAATGAGAGAGAGAGAGAAGGTTGAATGGTGTGGAGATGGTGAAGCAGGATGTAGATAGGATTAGTAGGGAGAAAGTGAGAGCAGCGATTAAGAGGATGAAGAGTGGAAAGTCGGTTGGACCAGATGACATACCGGTAGAAGCATGGCGATGTTTGGGTGAGATGCAGTGGAGTTTTTAACAAGATTGTTTAACAAGATTTTGGAAGGGGAGAGGAGGCCTGAGGAATGGAGACGGAGTGTGCTGAAACCAATCTTTAAGAATAAGGGAGATGTGCAGACTTGCAGTAACCACAGGGGAATTACGTTTATCAGTCAGACCATGAAGTTATGGGAAAGAGTAGTGGAAGCCAGGCTGAGAGAAGAGGTGACCATCTGTGAACAACAGTATGGTTTCATGCCGAGGAAGAGCATCACAGATGCCTTATTTGCTTTGAGAATGTTGATGGAGAAGTATAGAGAAAGACAGAAGGAATTGCATTGTGTGATTGTGGATTTAGAGAAGCGTACGACAGGGTGCCGAGAGAGGAGTTGCGTTATTGTATGAGGAAGTCAGGTGTGTCAGAGAAGTATGTGAGGGTGGTGCAGGACATGTATGAAGACAGTGTAACAGCAGTGAAGTATGCAGTAGGATTGACAGACTGGTTCAAGGTGAAGGTTGGAATGCATCAAGGTTTGGCCCTGAGCCCTTTCCTGTTTGCAGTGGTGATGGACAGGTTGAATAAATTAAAGGTCAGACAGGAGTCTCCCTGGACTATGATTTTTGTGGATGATATTGTGATTTGTGGTGAGAGTAGTGAGCAGGTTAAGAAGAGCCTGGAGAGATGGAGGTATGCACTGGAGAGAAGGGGAATAAAAGTCAGTAGGAGTAAGACAGAGTACATGTGCATAAATGAGAGGGAGGGCAGTGGGGTTGTGCGGCTGCAGCAAGAAGAGATGGAGAAGGTGGTGGAGTTCAGGTACCTTGGGCCAACAGCGCAAAGTAATGGAGAGTGTGTTAGGGAAGTAAAGAAAAGAGTGCAGGCAGGGTGGAGTGGGTGGAGAAGAGTGATAGCAGAAGTGATTTTTGATAGTAGGGTATCTGCAAGAATGAAAGGGAAAATTTATAGGACTGTGGTGAGACCTGCAATGTTGTATGTTGTATGGATTAGAAACAGTGGCATTGAGAAAAAAGACAGGAGCTGGAGGTAGCAGAGCTGAAGATGTTAAGGTTTTCGTTGGGAGTGACGACGATGGACAGGATTAGAAATGAGTTTATTAGAGGGACAGTGCATGTAGGACGTTTTGGAGACAAGGTAAGGGAGGCGAGATTTAGATGGTTTGGACATGTGCAGAGGAGGGACATCGGGTATATTGGTAGGAGAATGCTGAGGATGGAGCCACCAGGAAGACCAAGGAGGAGGTTCATGGATGTGGTGAGGGAAGACATGCAGGTAGTTGGTGTGAAAGAGGCAGATGTAGAAGACAGGGTGGTATGGAGACGGATGATCTGCTGTGGCGCCCCCTAATGGGAGCAGCCAAAAGAAGAAGAAGAAGACACTTGAATCCAAATTTCACATATTATATTCCTTCATTTTCGAGATCTTCCATTTTAGCAACAAGTAATAGTGATTGAAAAAAGCAGAAATAAATAAATTAAAGTATTTTTTTATCTGACATAAAAATATTAATACATAAAATCATTACATTTTTTCTTTGATAAAAAAATCGATATTTAAGATACTTATGTTATATAATAATTATTAATATAATATAATATGATATATATACATATACACATATAATATAATATTATAATTGTATTAATCTAAACTACAAATATTTCACATGTATTATTAATTTTAAAATTACAATTTAATATTATAAATATAATATTATTTAATATTATTATATATGATAGAAACGCATTTAAGACAGACTCTCTCATTGGCTGTGTGATATTTCTCCAGCGCACTGATTGGGTAATGGCTGCTTGTCCCGCCTTTGTGGGTGTGGCTAAATGGTGGTGTATACAGTAGCAGGAGCTCTTCTCGCCATTTGTGTTTGTACTCACCAGCATAACCAGTCGTGTTTCCATTGTGTTAAGGTGAGTTTATTTCTTTATTATGATTTATCCTGGTTTTACCAGGCAGTATGGAGTATAATTAAAGGATTTACAAAGCGTTCAAAATAACATTCGTTGTGTTTTATTGCTATGTTTGGTGTTTAACGGTTAAATAAAGAAGCTCAGGCGTTGCTAAGGAGATGTGTGTAGAAAATGCAGGTATATGGAGCAGCTGATGGGCAGCTGATGGGTTTCTGGAAGGTTCCTCATGTAATAAAATGATACGGAAGTGTTCAGGGTGGTAATAATAATAATAATGATAATGATTAGCATTGACTTTGCTAATGTTTAAAGGGAAATAAAAGAGCCCGAGTTGGCTAATAGCTTAGCAGGAGTGTTGCGTCATGCTCATCAAGGAGGCTTGTTAGTGTATCTGTTAACAAATAACATTTTTCATTTATTTTTGATGTTATTTTGTGTGTGTTTTATGGGGTTACATAATAAATTCGTGTTGATTTTGTGAATAATTGTGCGGTGGTGTTGAAGAGTGAATGAAGCCTCTGTTTATAGCGGTGGTAAAAGACAGAAGGAGGGGCGGGGCAGCATAAAGGGGGCGGGGCAGCAGAAGAGGGCGGGGCTTCTGACCTCACTACAAGTTTGCATCGTCCAGGCAAGGCATTCCTGTATAATGTGTGCTTTTAAATCTCAGAATCTTCAAAGTAAATTTTTATGTTAAGCTATATTCAAAATTTCGAATAAAAATGTCTATAAACAAACTGTATGGTCAAATGCCTTGCCATCACCCCCAAGCATGACTTAGGATCAGCCCTCATTGACTTACTTTTAAATATATTTTAGTCCATGAATATGTATACAATTTTCTTTATTTCATAGCGTTCCTCTTCGGTTGCACCGCTTAAAGGAGAGTAGGTTTAAAGTTTGAGTTTCTATCCGATCTGTTCGAGTTGGCAGCGCCGGGGCCGTCTAGCAGGCGTCCGATAATGTCGGCGTTTTCGATACCTTTGATTGGACGGTCGGAGAGCGCACTAGTCCGAGTTCGCAGACCGCATCTGTAGCAAACTGCACGAGCTACATTGGGGATATGTCTATTGTTAAAAGTGCTATACAGATAAAATTGGGTTAGATCTTAAAGTTGATGTGTTGAAAGAAGGAAAAATGAGCAAGTGGAAGCGTCAGATTGTAATGGCTGGACAGGCGGGTCAAAGCATTTTTGTGAAGGTCAGACTATACCGGCCTGCTAATAGTGGTCTGTAGAGACCCACAGAAGAGCTACTGTAGCACACATTGCTGAAAACAGAAAGCAGTCTCTGTTAGAAAGGTGTTGGAACACACTGTGTATCACAGCTTGCTGCATATAGAGGTGTGTAGCTGTAGACCAATCAGAGTAGCCATGCTGGCAAAAAGCCCCAGTAATGGGTGGAATGAACATCTGAAACGGACTATAGAGCAATGGAAGAAGGTGGTTTTTGCTTTTTTTGTGCTAACCTGGTGAAAAGATGACATCGGTGTTCATTATGCAAAGGCAGTGTGTAGCTCTGGGGAATTTTCTGCAGGGAAACCATGGGCCCTTTCTTTCATTTGGACTTTATTTGGACACATACCATAAACCTAAACACATAATTTCATGGCACGGGTACTCCCTAATTACAGCGTTGAAGCGTTAGAAATTAAAGCGTTAAAGGGGTTGACTTGGCTTCTATATTCCCCACTTTTTATTTGTGTAGCAGTAGTATATATGTATAGGGGATATAGCAGCATTTTATTGAAAAGTGTTTCAAGCTCTCAATAACTATGAGATTCCAAGAAACACCACACCTGTACCAATTCTTAAGGGTGAACAAGCACTAAAGGGTTTAGGAAGAAAAATATTTAGAATACCAATACCACCTCCAAGTCATGTCTTTCACATAACTGCAGCCATGTACTGTGTTTAAATGGAATGCAGTGTAACCATTAGAGTATGAAATGTGATACTCAAAAACCCCAAAAGTCCAATCTACACTAGCTATATGAAGGTGAAATGCATTATAAAATCTTTTTATATTTGAAAGGACGCTTTTTTGAGTCGGGGATTTATCACGTCATCACCATCACGAGCTGAAACAGAGAGGGCATGTGGGGAAGTGGTGTGTCTCGCCGAAAGGTCAGCAATGCCGTGTTCTCCGTGATGTTTGATAGCCGACGTGTGTGATGACCTTAGGAACATAGCAGAGGTAACAATGTTCACAACCGTAATAGATTACAGCTATGTAGAACGTTTTCAGCGCAGGAGGAGGCTGTGAAACGATCGTGGAGTTGTAGCTGGACAGTAAAGGTTTGAGAAGCAGTGGAGGAAGGAGCTTGGAGGAAGGAGGTGGTAGGAGATGAAGTACAGTGAAGTTTGATATCTTTTAACTTCGTATTTTAACAGTATCGATTATGTAGATGTTTTATTGTAGGCTGCATAAACCTTGAGCTCTGTTGGTGAAACAAACCCAAAATCAGTTTCTGTTTTGATTGTACTATAATGTTCAGTTTAGTTTCTTAGCTCTTTATAGGAAAAAGTTTGGACAGATGTGGATTTTGCAGTGTTCTTGTCATAGTCTTTTTTTGTTTAACACTGACCTTCTAACTGAGCCTCCTCTAAACTCACAATCGCAACGTGACCTTCCTTCGACCTTTCCTTAGTCCTTCTCCTAAGTGAGAGAGAGTTCCTGAGCACACTCGCTGCACTGTTTCTTTCCGGTTATGGATCGTGACACGTCTTGATATTTTTTGCCCAGGTTATATAGTAAGCTTTTTGAAGACGAAGTAAGGGCAGTGGTGCACTCAGGGGAAAACATGAGCGCAAAACAAATTGCATAAATAAATGCAGCACATTGCTTTGAAAACCTGAATGTCACAATGTTTCACTGTAATCCATTTAAATAACTGAACCTTCATTATACAGGTATTAATGTCAGCGATCATCTTAGTAACACTTCAGAACGAGCGCAGCATGTTTATACTCCAGTATTGAGCAGATTATGACTAAGTTAAAAATGCTAGTCTTTTTATATTGCAATTTCTCATATACATTGAGCGTGTGTGTGTGTGTGTGTGTGTGTGTGTGTGTGTGTGTTAATTTCCTGTTTTTTTTTTTTTTTTATAAAACTTCACATTTTTACCAAAATCCTTTTTTTAGGCAAATTTTTTAACTGTCCCTTTTTTTTCTGTTTTTTTTTTGTTTGTTTTGTTTTTTAGGGACCTCCTAGAATTATTTCAACAGACTGGGACCTATCTACAGCTGCTGTGTCTGATACAGTCTGGTTTAAGAAGCTTGTTTCCCCCTTTTTGGTATTTAACAGTCTGTTACTGAGCTATGTCGGTGGCGGTTCTCGTGCAGCTGGCCTCGCATGGAGGGTCGCGCGTGTGCCGCAGGATGCTTCAAAACAGGGTCCACTTTATTCAGGACAAGCTGCTGCGGTCGCTGCACAGCCCGTCAGGCCCCCGCGCCAGCAACTCGCGCTTCGACCCAGACAGCAGCGGACGCCCCACCACCTGGGACTCCTTCGGCATTTGGGACAACCGCATCGATGAGCCGATTCTGTTGCCATCCAGCATCCGCTACGGCAAACCCATCCCCAAAGTCAGCCTGTCCAAGGTGGGCTGCTCCTCGCACATCGGCCAGCGCAAAGAGAACGAGGATCGATACCAAGTGTCGCAAATGACCAGCGACATCCTTTACTTCGCCGTGTTCGATGGCCACGCCGGCGCTCAGGCTGCCGACTTTTGCCATAAGTACATGGAGCAGCATATTAAGTAAGTGTTCCCACAGAGACAACGATTTCCTTTCAATCAGACTCAAACTTCGAAACTCTGTTCGCTACCTCTATTCGCAGTTTTAATATACAAATCTTAAAGGTCGATTAATCGTTTTTTCCCGAACTATCAGCATGGAAAATCCACGCTGATAGTTTTTCCTGCTCGATTCACCTTTAGAGGCTAGAGCGGCCTCTAGTGGCACAGTGCGCAAACAAGCCTATGTTGTATTTATAATTTGTTATTAATATAATTGTATATATTTGTTAATAATTATTTATTTAATTTAGAATGTTTTCATGACTTAGTATTCAGATTTCCTTTTTATTATTATTATATATATATATATATATGCTATAGTTTGGATGGAAAAACATTTTTTAGTAACAATTATTAATTTACTTAACATTATTCAATTATACATCATTCTTTGTGATTTCTGAAACTGTAAAGATTAAACGCGGCCCTTTTAAAAGAAAAGTGTTTAAAAATGTTTTTTGATTTGCAGTGCCTTTATAAACATAGATTGATAAACCCACTATATATTGCACTTTAATTGGCAATATTCATCGATAGCGACTTCAAAGTACTCTGTCTATGGTTCTGGATAAGGCCGAATGCCGTAAATGCAAACGTCAGCAGTGTTTATGGAAACCGAGCTATATAACCCTTTTACAATAACTAGTTCTATTTTTTTTATTTAATTATAAACTTACCCGACTGTAGTCTCGATAACGTCCCAGGGTCTGTCGTATTTATGTATTTAAGTAATTATCCAAGCTTTATGAGTGTTTATTTTTTGATAAAATGATGGTATCTATGTTGTTTTGACCCACACAGGCAGGGTGAATATAATCAATCTAAAGTGTTGTAGACTCATGGCACTGTGCTCAACACATTTGTTTACAGAGAGCTCGTGGCTAAAGAGGACAACCTCGAGGTCATCCTGACAAACGCTTTTCTAAATGTGGACAAAGCGTTAGCGAGGCACCTTCACTTCTGTGCAGACGGTAGGTAACCTCGCTGCTGTTTATTCTGTTGGAGTGGGATTTCATTCACGCTCATCTGCTTGACAGATTAGTGCGGGTACTTTAGTTAGAAGTTAGCAATTTAACCAGTTTAGGTCTTCAGCTTAATGCCATGATTTTAGGATGCACTTTATTGTGCCAACAGTGGTGTATTTGTCTTACTGCCAGGTTCATGAATATTTGGACACGTACAGTTTATTTTCAGCTGTCTACATAGTATATAGGAGATCATTAAATATATATAGCTCAATCAATGTTCTGATTCAATTTGGACTTGTTGCTGGTAACGTTCAACATGAAGTCCACAGAGCTGTTCTCATCAGTGAAGCAGCTCATCACGCCGAAATGGCAGAAACATTACATGTGACCTGTCGAGTACATTTGCAAAATGAAAGAATGCACTAGCCAGTTGAGGAATACAAAAAAAGGAAAATAAATGATTTGGCTTAGATCAAGAGCATCCTCCAGGAGGTAGAAGAAAAGCCTTACTAGATACAGAACAACGTTTATCACCCAAAAAGTAGCTTTTTTAGTTGCAAAAAACAGTTTTTAATAAGAATGATAAGAAGAAAAGAGTATGAAGGAAGGAAAGGTACTGCTCATGATCTAAAGCATACCATCTCATCTGCACTACCTAAAGCATTTTTTAAAAGCAAAGATTGAAATTTCCTGCAGTGACCAAATCCTGAATCCAACTGAATGAACATTTGACGTTCCTAAGTGAAGAGAAAACGTAGCATGAACAAAGCTGTACAGTCCTGGCCGAACAATCACCAGGTGAAAAACAAAACGTCGGCTGATGTTTGTGGATTCCAGAACCCAGGCAGCTAGTGATTTTCTCCAAAAATGGCAATGTGACCTCATAAGGTCATCAGCATATAAAAAGTGTGTTCTTCCTTCCATTTTAAATAAGTAAATATAAATCATTGAATTTCAACTACTATATACTGAAGCAGGCAGCTGAATTAATATATTTCATAGTATAGTTTATTGACAGTATTTGTGGAATATTTATTGAACCTGGCTGTTTGTTTGTTTGTTTGTTTGTTTTTCCGACATGATGAAGCTAAATTTTGAGAATGTATTAAAGCCACGTATTCCAAAAATGAAGACAAACTGCAACTCAAACGGTGCATTTTTTGATTTTGGTACAAGTGGATGCATCTCATTTATATGGATGGCTTGAATAACAATTGGGTGGTTGAAATACGTGGATTTTCTCACAAAGCATTTTCAGAAAATTGCCACAATAAAAGACATGCCCACTTTTACCATCATCAAGAAATCTAGATTAGCACGGTTTGCTGTTTGATCTGCATCAAACTTATTTTCCTATAACCACATGCTTTTACAACGTGTTTTATTTCTCTTATACCACAGCAAATTAGAGATTCTTTTGAAAAACGTATTGATAGTTAATCAATTATGTGCAACAAAACAAATTCCTGTTGTCACTTGTGGTATGGCAGCTTTAAACAGCTAACTGCGCGTGTCTTCAGTTTTTTTTTCTTTAAACAATAATAATTTTAAACAGGTCCGAATTTTCCGATTTCCGATGCAACGCTACCTGTAATGCTCGTTAACTTGCTTCCGCAGCACAGTCTTTCTGTGATGGTCGCAAATTCTCTTGGATTGTACCAAAGATGATTTGAATTTTTTTAGCTACGGGAAAGTGCAAGTTTTACACTAGTTTGCCTGAAAACATTTAGTGCTCATTTTTTCGTGTTCGTATTTGATATAGGTTTTAAATTATATTAATGGTTTTAAAAAGGTCTTAAATTCGACCCGTATCTCTGACACTAGAGACAGCTTCTATAATCAACTTGTATAGCAACCAGTACTACTAAACATCTAATTAACCTTCTGAATAACGTTGAGAATTCAACAGAGCTGTGGTATAAGACTTATAATAACACTCGAACCCTGTCATGTGTTCACGTGACAAATTCACTGCCAATTTTCCACCAGTTTTGAAAAACAAAAAATTGTGTGATTCAGCTGTGAGCTAGTTTTCTGTTTCAATATAAAACCAATTTTCTGCATTTAGTATATCCTGGTTAAAGAAAAACAGACAACGGCAAAGCTTCGACTTTTGTTTTCTGGTTTCACACAGTTGTGAAAGTTTATTCTTTTTCATTATCTTTCTAGCAAGTTAGTTTTAAAAGCTACAGAATAGAGGTACTCAAGCCTTGCAGCTCGAAGCGTTTAGATAGAATTAACCCTCACCATGTCACTCTTGTACTGTGTGTCCCGATCATGGCCTTGGTGCCTGCAATGTACAACCTTGCCCTTTGTGTGTGTGTGCGTGTTATGACAGCTGCGGACCCAGCTAAGAACCCATAAGAGCGGCAGCTCCACGCTACCTTTTTGGAAGGCGAGGAGCTAGATTGGTCCAGCGGGTCCTTGCGTGGGCTTCTGGAAGGTTCCTCAACTTTCTCTCCCCTTTCTTTCTGAATCTCTCTCTTTCTCTCTCCCTCTCTTTCTCTCTTCCTCCAAGTCTCTCTAGCTACTTCCTGTTTGTCCAAACATTACTGAAGAAAGACGAGTTGAACAAAGTTGTGATCAGGGTTTGTTTTTTGTCACACATTGAATGCTGAAGAACCAATCAGCACTGAGTTGTTAGTTTATTAGATAGAGCAGGTTTATGTTATAGTTTAGCTAGTAGATGTAAAAAGTCTGCACAGCCCTGCTGTTAGAACCGCAGGGTTTTTGTGATGTAAAAACATGAAACCAAGAGGAATAAAATATTTAATTTAAAATAGTAAAAAAACAACAACTAAGAAACATATAGAAATGATGGCGGAAAGAAAAACGACACTACCTGGTTGCGAAAGTTGGAGAATGTAACCAACTCGTGTTCAGAATCTAGGCATTATCTTAGATCGGCTAGAAATAATTCCCAAATATAAACCAGCTGTTTCTGTGTCTAAGATTTTCTTGATATCTTCTTGGTTTTATCCAAAAGCTGAAGCCATGGTTCAACTTTTGGTAGGTTTGAGGTCAAAAGATGGAAAAAAATGATGATAGAGCAGGACTTCAGCTCTCCTGACATTCCTGATCTCCTAAATAACCTCTGAACCAACCCATTTTTCAAGTCGTTAGAAATATTGGAACAGGCTAAGGTTTCTTGTAGTTGAGTTAATAGCTGTGAATGTTCTATTCAGCATTTAGTCCAAAGTAAACCAACTTGAAGACCAGCATTCTCTCTGTGTGGGGAAAATGTAAACCATTTTTGAAGCTGACAATAAGACAAGAAATTCACCAGCCAGCATAGCAATTTAAAATGTCCTGAAAAAAATACCTTTACATTAACAGAATCAACAAGCAGATATTCAGCAGGTCAACCAAGAATAACTGTTTTCTGTATAATTTTAAAAGGCCAGATTGGAAATGTTTAAAAAATACAGAATGTGGAGAAAGAAAGGATCTATTAATGAGCCACAATATTGAGGCTAATTGTTGAAGCATAGTGGAGGTAGTGTCATGGCTTTTTCTTGCATGACTTCCTCTGGAGTCAGCTCAATAATTTTAATGATCGTGTAACACATGATCGTAGTAGTATATTGATTTCAGAAGTATATAGAATCATCCAATCTGCCAATTTAAAAAGAAATGCAAACAATTAACACATTATTTGCAGTATTTTATGCAATGTATTGAATTATACACAGCATAAACAATTTTCTTCCTGTACCCACCTGTGTATTTCACTTGGATTTAAGAAAAGACTAAATATTTCAATGCTTTTGCTCACTTAAAAACTGCAATCGTTTACCAAAGGTGCCAGGAAAGAAAACTATCGTCTCATATTCATCTTTTGATCTCAAACCCAGATGTGTTTGGTGTATAGCAAAAACAAAACAATTGACCAGTGAATACAGTGCATCACTTTTTACACGTTCCAGCCTTATTCCAAAAAGGATTAAGTTCATTATTTTCTTCAAAAATCTACAAACAACACCCCATAATGACAACGTGAAAGAGGTTTGTTTGAAATCTTTGCAAATGTATTAAAGCTAAAAAAAATTATTCTGTAAAAATAAGTATCCATGATCTTTGCTCAATACTTTGTTGGAGCACCTTTGGCACCAATTACAGCACTGTACTTTGCTCCATTCATCTTTCACTTGTTCCTGACCAGTTTCTCAGTTCCTGCTGCAGAAAAACATCACCACAGCATGAGGCTACAACCACCATGCTTTTATTTGAGGATGGTATTGGCCAGGTGATGACTGGTACCTGGTTTCCTCCAGACATGACGGATGGCATTGAGGCTTAAATGTTCAATCTTTGTTTCTCATGGTCTGAGAGTTCTTTGGGTGCCTTTTGGCAAACTCCAAGTGGGCTGTCATGCGCCTTTTACAGAGGAGTGGCATACGTCTGGTGACTGTACCATACACGCATGATTTGTAGAGTGCTGCAGAGATGGTTGTTCGTCTGAAAGGTTTTCCTGTACCCACAGAGAAACAATGGAGCTCTTTCTGAGTGACTAAAGCCCTTCTTCCCCCGATTGGGGGAACCACCAGGATTCCCCCGATTGCTCTAGGAATCCTGGTGGTTCCAAACTTCTTCCTTTTATGGATAATTGAGGCCACTCTGCTCATTGGGACCTTTAATGTTCTAAAGACAATCTTGTATTGGAGGTCCACAGACAATTCCTTGTCTGACAAGAGCTTGTGCTTTGACATGCACTGTTTACTGTGGGACCTCATATAGAATTGACCACAGGTGGACTCCAAATAAGTTGTAGAAACACCTCAAGAATGATCAGTGGAAACCGGGTGCCCCTGAGCTCAATTTTGAGTGTCATGGCAAAGTGAATATTTATGTACATGTGATTTTTTTAATTTTCATTTTTATTTATTTTTTTAAACATTTGCAAAGATTTCAAACTTCACATTTTTTCATGCTGACTTTATGGGGTATTGATTGTAGAATCTTATGGAATATAATTAATTTAACCAAAATGTATGCATACTTGCACATTACACTTAGGCCGAGGGTACAGTATATGGACAAAGGTATCGGGACACCTGACTTTTCCAGCCATATTTTGTTCTTCCTCAAAATCTTCCCACTTTTCCCTTCACTTGAACTAGGAGACCCAAACCTGTTCCAGCATCACAAATTCCCCATGTGCACCATTCCAGCTTCATTACGACATGCTTTACATGGCCTGGAGTGGACGATCTAGAGTGGCCTATTTTAGAGCTCTGACCTCAAACCTACTAAATGATGATACACTGACTGCACCCCAGACCACAATCACACTTCAAAACTAGACGTGCAACTGTATGTTCAAAAAGTACATGCCGGTCCTGTGGTCAGGTGTCCACAAACTTTTGTCCATGTATTGTATGTGGACAGGTTTTTTTTTTTTTTTTACACCTAAAACCTCAGAAAATGAAAACTTTTCTATTTAACAAACGCCACCATCCTTTAAAGTGCATCAGACTGTAAGTCCTCCAGTCAGCTGATAGATTACCTTATCTAATGTATGCCATATTAAGCTGTTATCCATGTTTAACTGCACGAGGCATTGCTTTTCCTATCACACAATTTCACTCGTTTATGTAGAGAGCAGGAAGTTTTGGATCGAATTAGTTATTCTCACTCCTCCTCTCAGACCCTTGTTGCAGTGCGGTTTGGCATGCTCTACTTACATTCATCTTCGTTTTCTTTCTTTCATATCTCTGTGCCCTTCCCAAAAGAACATCGTTTAACCCTGCATGATTAACCCCACCCCATCCATTCTCTCTTTTGGAAGTTTTCCTGAACACTTCCTATCTCC
The DNA here is from genome assembly GCA_024362625.1 of Silurus asotus. Classification (NCBI taxonomy): domain Eukaryota; kingdom Metazoa; phylum Chordata; class Actinopteri; order Siluriformes; family Siluridae; genus Silurus; species Silurus asotus. The sequence continues at coordinate 247,351 of MU551713.1, forward strand.
TTGTATATCTATGGAGTTCATCAAAGTTGTGTGTGTGAGAGAGAAAAAGTAGAGCCTGTGTGACTACAGAAGTGTGTGTGTGTGTTTGTGTATGTACACTCAACTCAGTGAGTGCATGATTTTTACATCATGCCCTGTTTAATGCAACATCGTCGTTAATCCAACGCTCTAATGTTTAACTCCCAGGCTCTCTCTTTGGTGCTTTACAGCCTCGGTGCTCAGTGCAGGCACCACAGCAACGGTGGCGCTGCTGAGAGACGGCATCGAGCTGGTGGTGGCCAGCGTCGGAGACAGTCGTGCGATGCTCTGCCGGAAGGGCAAAGCGCTTAAACTTACTGTGGACCACACACCCGAGAGAAAGGATGAAAAAGAGAGGTGAGGAAGTGGCCGATGGGGCAACATGGTGCTCGAGGGTTCTTCATTCCATTATGAAGGCCTTTATCATTTTTTTTGTCAAGAATGTTCTTTAGTAGTTTTATTTAAACCACTGTGACCCTGACCAGGCATTTACTAAGACTCAGACTGCCTTTTCTCCCAGGACTTTTCCAGACACTCTTTTATTGTAGATGCTGATTGGAAAGATTCTGTATATTTTTCTACGTAGACTAATTTGCATCTCGATGGCGTGCTTGTACTTGAATCCCATTTTTCCCGATTTTTATATAAACATGGTGCTGATTGTTTGTGGTTAAATTCGTATGCCCACCCGTATCTTGTAGGATCCGTAAATGCGGAGGTTTCGTAACGTGGAACAGTCTGGGTCAACCCAACGTAAACGGACGTCTGGCCATGACACGGAGCATCGGAGACTTCGACCTGAAAAACTCCGGCGTCATCGCCGAGCCGGAGACCAAGCGGATTTCAGTGAGTAATTGATTCAGGTTGCTATACAACAGAAAATACTTTTTGGTTATAATACGAATTAACTTTTGTGTTTAACCGAGCGACCGTACCTCTCCGTGCAGTTACATCACGCACACGACGCCTTCCTCGCACTCACCACAGACGGCATCAACTTCATCATGAACAGCCAGGAGATCTGCGACGTCATTAACCAGTGCAACGACCCCAAGGAGGCAGCACAGCGTCTCTCTGAACAGGTACGGGCCCCTGAGGGCCGAGAGAGGACGTCGTGTTTACGCCCACAGTCAGATTTAGTGGTTGACAGTAGCTGCTATGAAAATTGCTCCCGATACAAGAAAAACCCACACAGATGTGGTTCTTGTTACGAAACAGAATTAGATCAATTTAAGATATTAAATTCACAGATAATGTGACTTACTAAATGGGGGTCAGGGGCCAGGAATCTTCGTAAAACAAATGGGATTTATCAGTATTCCTTCTGGGGTGGTGGGATTGGACAGAATTCCTTCTAGAGAGGGTGGGATTTGTCAGTATTCCTTCTGGTATGGGTGGGATTGGACAGAATTCCTTCTGGGGTGGTGGGATTGGACAGAATTCCCTTTGGAATTGGTGGGATTTATCAGATTTCCTTCTGGTATGGGTGGGATTGGACAGAATTCCTTCTAGAGTGGGTGGGATTTGTCAGTATTCCTTCTGGAGTTTTGTGGGATTGGACAGAATTCCTTTTGGAATTGGTTAGATTGGACAGATATTTTTCTCTAGTGGGTGATATTGCATAGAATAGATTCTGGAATGGGTGGGATTTATCAAAATTCCTTCTGGTGTGGGTGGGATTTGTCAGTAGTCCTTCTGGAGTTGGTGGGATTGGTCAGAATTCTTTCTGGAATAGGTCTTCAGGAATTCCTCTTGTAGTAGGCACACCTGCCTTCAGAATTCTTTTTGGACCATCTGGAATTGGTCAGAATGAATTGTGGTGTAGGTCAGAAATTCTTCTGGGAGGGTTTGGGGCGATTAGAGTCGATGTCCCCACAGTAAGGCTGAGTGAGAGTCTCTGCAATCCTGAACACCACTGAAAGTTATACTAGTCGTTCTGTTCATTATTTACAGTGCTTTTGTTTAAGTACACAAGCGCTACCTGGAACACCAGATGCCTAATGTTGTATCAACAGTTAGCATGACTGACTCTTTTTTTCTCTCTCTCTTTCTGTCTTTCTTTGTTGGTGTCTCACCCTTTCCCTCTCTCTCAGGCGATTCAGTACGGTGCAGAGGACAACAGCACGATCATCGTGGTGCCGTTCGGCGCGTGGGGCAAACACAAGAGCTCGGATGTGAGCTTCTCCTTTAGCCGCAGCTTTGTGTCCAGCGGCCGGTTCGCATGAGCGAGTGAAAACCCGAGACCGAACAAGAGAAAACGAAAGTGGGAGAATGAGGAAGAGGAGAAGGGGGTGTTGGAACAAATCAGTGGACGAGGTGGCATGATCTCAGAGTGCAATAAATCCAGGGTGTTATGGGAACAAGAAAAAGTTGCCTCAGGATAACGACACGGTTCATGACCTCATCGCTTGTGTGAACAGTCCTGTATTAGGAATATTCTAGTGTACGTTAAGATCCGCTTTCCTGAAGCACTAATCAGTATTTCTGCACCTAAACTGGAACTAGACCAGTGATGACACGTGGCCCCGTCATTTGTCTAGTTTTACCTCACAATGTTTTGTATATATTTTATAACTGTGAATAGACAGTAGAATTTTTGGTTGTTGGTTTTTATTTCCCACATCTGATGGGTGAAGTAGGCTTGCACTTTCCCCCCCCGATGATTTTGTATTTTCTGCTTCCACGGTTTAAAGTGCTTCTTGGTCATTTCACTGCTTTGGTTCGACCATTTTAAAGTGACATATCATATGTTCTGTAGAAACCTGTTAACGTATGCACTTATCCAGGGGCAGCTGATGAACGTTGATGATTTCGGTTGGAAACCATAGACGTATCCGTCGGAGTTTACGCATCCGGGCAGAACGATGGAATGGGAAAGATTCCATAGAATGTAAACTTTCTAGCAATCGGGATGAGGGATGAGTCCTGTGGGAAATATTTACAAACAAAAACAATCTTTCCATCGGGATTCACACGTTTTAACCAAGATGCAGTAGTTTTTTCTTTTTTTCTTTTTTCCAGAGAATGCTGAGGGGAAACAAATTCAACTGTTCAAAACATGTTCTGGTACACAAACTGTGTTTTATTTATTTATTTTATTATTATATATTTTTCTTTTTATAACATTAATCTGGACCACTGTTCACAACATTCTGCTCTTGTAGTGCCTTTTTGTTTCCGTGCTTCACTCCCCCCATGCGAGCACAACTTGTCGTTTAAAACACTAATCAGTTCACTATGAACTTTTTTAAGCACAGTTGGTACAGGTTTTTTTTTTTTTTTTTTTNNTTTTTTTTTTTTTTTTTTTTTTACTGTTTTGTATATAATAATATTTATATATTTTGATGTTCAAGAAATCTATATATACATATATCTATATATCTACTCTTGTATAGATGCGAAGATGTGTAAAGTGTTTTATTGTAACAGTAACACAGTTCTGGTTTGGGAACTTTTTAATTTTTGTGTAGTTCTTAATCTTTAAGTTTTGGTAATTAGCTTGTATTTTAATTTTTTTCTTTCAAAACCGAAGTCAGCGATGCTTTTAATGTCGGCTGCACAGAATCCGCGATCACAAAGACAAACATTTATTGTCCACTACTGTTGTTTTTTTAAATCTACATTTACTGCATAATGTGAAGAAATCAATGATGAATTTAACTGGATTTGAGTTTTAATCCCTGCCCAAATGCAGTCTGGTCTGATTCACTCTTTTCCGTTTTTCTTTTTATTTCTCTGAAATGATGAATAAAAGTTGTACGGTTCTAAGTGAAGATCTTTACAATACATCTGTGGCCAGATGTCCAAGAGAGTCGACATGACCACCACTAGCCCATCAGGAGCGTGTGTGAGCTTTTATATGCAGAAGTATCACAAAGTTGGCACAGATGATCTACCTGAGTTTTGGGAGCTGGTACCATTTCACACCAAGATGGATTTTACTGGTCCATGTTTCAATTTCATTTCATTTCATTTTTTTGTTTAGCACTTTTAACAATTAACATTGTCTCAAAGCAGCTTTACACAGAAAACGTGTTGATAAAGAATGAATCAGATGTTCTTTATAAGTTTGTCCCTGGTGAGTGAGCTGGTGGTGACTGTGGCAAGGAAAAACTCTCCGAGATGGCATGAGGAAGAAACCTTGAGAGGAACCAGACTCAAGAGGGAACCCGTCCTCATCTGTGTGGCACCGAATGTCCATTTATTACATATAAACAATGTTGAGGTGTGCAGGTGTTCCCCTTTTGGAAACCCAGGAACCGATTGTATCAGTTTCCAGTGCTTCAATCCCCTTAGTCTAACCAACATAGGGACATGAGCTCAAACCTTTACATCAATCCTACATGTGGTGTTATCACTCCATCATCCTCATCATCACTGTGCTGTTGAACTAAAATGTGAATCTTCTAAACAAAAAGAAAGAGTCTGAACTTCACTACTTCACCACTGCATGAGTATTCATTTCTTTTATTTTGTTTTTTTTTTGCTGTCTTATGGACATGTGCTCCTGACTTTGAATTATCATCCTGGGAAAAAAAATATTTCTGCAGATTTGTTTTACTTGTGAAATAAAGTTTTAACAGAAATGCAATTTTTGCTGACCATGTATTTTTTCGATTTTTATATATACATGTATATATGACATATTCATTACATTTTATTTGTAAGGACTTTTTGCAGAATAATGAATGATGAAAAAGAATGATGCAAAAGTAGTTTTGGGAATACTGACCTACAAAACTCCACAAATTGAAGAGCTGAAAAGCACAACATTAATAAATAAATAAATGGTGAAAGTGGCTCCTACACCGATCATAATTTTAAAACCACTATCTTAATATGGTGTAGGTCTCCATTGTGCCACAAAAACAACTCTAATCCATCAAGGCATGGTGCTGTGGTATCTGGCACCAAGAGATTAGCAGCAGAAGTCCTGTAGGTTGTGAGGTAGGGGCCTCCATAGGCTGCAATTGTTTGTCCAGTTCATCCCAGAAATGCAGATTGAGATTCAAATTCACATGATTTATCAGCCTCTGAAACCTTTCATTGCTCCATAGACCAAATCTGATGCTCAGTAACCCATTGTAGGTGCTTTCAATGTTGTTAGAGCCAGAATCAACATTTTCACTTCCATAAACATCTTGTTTGTTAGATTCTTATGTGCCTTCTGAACATCCATCCTATTCCACATTCACTCCCCATTTGCTGTTATAATTTGCTCCACTCTTTTGGAAAGATTTTGGAATGTGTTTGTGGAGATTTGTGCTCATTCATACACAAGGCTATCGGGTAGGTAAGGAGGCCTGGAGAGCAGTCAGTGTTCTAATGCATCCTAAATTAGGTGTTCAGTAGGATTAAATGCAGAGCTCTTTAATTCAATTCAATTCATTTTTATTTGTGAGGCACTTTTAACAATGAACATTGTCTCAAAGCAGCTTTACACAGATAATGTGGTGATTAAATGTGTATATGTTCTTTGTAAGTAAGTTTGTCCCTGATGAGCAACTGTGGCATTCAATTCAATTCATTTTTATTTGTATAGCGCTTTTAACAATGAACATTGTCTCAAAGCAGCTTTACACAGATAATGTGGTGATTAAATGTAAATATGTTCTTTGTAAGTAAGTTTGTCCCTGATGAGCAACTGTGGCATGGAAAAACTCCCTGAAATGGCATAAGGAAGAAACCTTGAGAGGAACCAGACTCAAGAGGGAACCCATCCTCATCTGGGTTGCACCAAATGTCCATTTGAAGCATATATACAAAGTTGCGGTGTGCAGTGATGATGATCAGAAGCAACTGCACTCCTGAGTCAGTGCAGCAGACTGCCGACATCAACTACAGTCCAATCCGTCCTCAAAGCACCCGTTCTACTCCGGAATTACATGGAACCACCCAAGGTGTTGAAGAGAGACCGTCCCAAGCTGCACAGAAGTGTGAAGATGCACGGAGGGGAGAGGGGCAGGAACAGTGGTCACTGGAGCCTCAGGAGCATGTTTAACTCGACCGAGAGAGAGAGAGAGAGAGAGAGAGAGAGAGAAGGATATGGATTATTAAGTGTAACCTTTGGTGTATGAAAGTTAATGTCACTGTGCAGTTTGGACTCCGGCAAGACTCGCTATGGCAGCATAGCTAAAAGGGAGAACCAGAAGGTAACACAGACATGAGGGATCTCTGGGATAAGAGACGACCCACCACACCACCGTCAACAAACCCGAGTGAACATGTGAATGTGAGGGGACGACAGCATACAAATATACCAGTTCACCAAACACTCTATATCCATGCTCCCTCCAGATCCGTTAGAAGGTCATTCAAGATATTTACCTTCAACTCGTAAAGTATATCCCCATGGAGCTGGCTTCGTGAATAAGGGTATTAGGCTGAAACATTAGGTGGAAGCTCAGTGGTTTAAGCACTGGACCAAGTTACCTCTGTAGGTCTTTAATCATGACTCTTAACCTAGTTATAAGACGTTCTGGATATTAATGTCTACCAAATGTTGAACGGGTTTGGGTCTCCTAGCTCAAGGGAAAATGTAATTATATTGCATATAATGACATCATATAAAATTGTGTACCTTCAAGTTTGTGGTAACAGTTTAGAGAAGAACCACGTATGGATGAAAAAGTCAGGTGTCCAGGTGTTTTTTTGATAATTTCGGTTTGGGTCCAGCAGGGTGCGCAGTTTCATCTTTTATTTATTGATTACACACAGAAGCAGAGCCTAAATTCGATCTGTATTTGTTTTTTAAACTCAACAACTAAGCAGACGTTCTGTGTTACTTTGTCCTAAAAAGCTGAAAATTCACCATTATAGACTTTTTTTTATGAATTTCACAGCTTCCTGTGTGTGAAGTGTAAAAATGAAGATGGCATGGATTCTTCCTTCTTGAACTCTATTTACACTCCATTAACCTGCCACGTGTTTACACAAAGCAAGAACAAACCACACCAATAACACAAACACACACTCACACGCACTGCAGGTGTCTTCTAACATTCCAACACATCCGTAAAACCAGCAGCTGAAATGAAGACTTCAGGATAAGAGAAGAAGAAGAGAGAAGGTAAGGGACATGCTTCAGGTGTGGACTTTTTTTATTTCTCTACTATTGACTGATTCATGGAGATTCAATTTCAAGACTATTGTGGGGAACAAACATTGTTTGCTCAGGCTTGGACTTATCTCTGATCATTTGTAGAATTTGCAATTTTTAGAATTTTTATAAGTATTATTTATAATTATATATTATAATATATATAAAAGTATTTTTTTATCACTTGTGCATTATTAGCAATTTTTTTATATTTGAAGTGCACTTTATATCTGTGTATTGGGCAAAGAAAAAAATATGGAGGATTGTTTTATATAAATATATATATAAAACAATTTATCATTTTAAAAAGTTAGGAAAGGCTTATTTTGTGGAACAATATTATATAACATTTGTATAAAAACATCAAAATTCATTATAATGTTTGTTTGACCATTATTATTACAAATATGAATAAATAAATAAATAAATAAAAACGAGATAGAAATTAAAACCTTTAAAGCAACACAATATTCACGACGTCCTTTTTTAAAATAATTAAATAAACTCCAGTGGGAAAAAAAATCATTTTTAATCACTTAACATTTGTTTTACTGATGCACAGGTCTCAAAATCGAGCACCAAAATCCGCCATGATGCGCACATCCGCAAATTAAAACCGTCCGTGTGGAAACAAAGAAAAAGTTCCGTTAGTCTCTGATGATTTACGTAATAAAAAATAAAAAAATAAAATCTGTATTACTTTAAAGCGTTTACAAGAATATTTTGTCTTCATGCTCTATGTTGAGTTCGGTTTCACTAATAATAAACATGCACAAAGCATCAATATTTGTCCATGGCCATGTTGATTAGAGCATTAAAAACTTAAAGTATTAATTTAAGGTACATTTAGAACAGATACAAATGTGTGATTAAGACAGCCCTGATTTATCCATCTTGCTCAAACGTATTTTTACCTTTTTTATTATCTAGCTTTCCCTTTCCTAATTGAACCTAAGCAGGACAAGCAGGGAATCTGTGCTAAAAAGTAAAGTATTTTACCTCTAACCCTTAAAATGGATTTAAAATATTTCTTGGAAATAATATTTTTTATATTTGTATAAAATATAACATAGAGCTGCTTTCTGCACTGCTTTCTGCACATCTTACAGTCAGGTTTCCACAAACCTTTTGTCTATATAGTGTAGGTAGATGGTTGGACAGTCTGGCACATTTTTAAGGTTAGAAATAGAGATTAGTTTAAAAAAAATATATATAAAAAAAATAATAAAATGTGGTTTCATGGTTTATTTAACGTAAAATATATAGATTTGTTTTTCCCTCACAATTAAAAAGTGTAAAAAAGAATTCTCTGCTAGTAAATTTATTAAATTCAATAAAATATCAAATAATTAAATTGAAAGTTTTCTGAAAAATACTTACATTAAGTTTTTTTTAATAAACAAGAATAAAAATAACAATAATAAAAAAAAGAAAAACAATGAATAATGAAAATATGTTTTTCAGGTTAAACCACTGGAAATAAATAAAACCTTTTGTCAAAAAATTGTTTAATGACTATTTAATTGTATACAAACTTCATTGCAAAAGTATACAAACTGGAATCTTTACTTGTGATGAGAATCAATGCTCTAGAAATGATTGGACTTATGTGTAGTCGATCCTCTTTCATGTGTCTGATGTTATCTAATTGACTTTTTGTCCTGTTTAAAGTGGAATGCTGTCAGCGTGGTTTGCGTGATCTCCTCCTCCTGCGGTCCCTCTCTATATAAGTGCTTGCCTTTAGAGTCAGAGCTGCTGGAGTTCCTTCACACAGCCTACAGGAGAGAACCGGGATTTCCTGAAGTGTCCAAACATCACAGCAGGAAACACTGAAGGTGACATTTATTCTCCTCATTTACAAAAATAAAAGTATAAAAATTAAAGGTGAAAAGGTGTTGAATTTTGGAGTAGAAGGTCAAAAAGTTTATGTTTTAGTATCACAAAAGTGACGCTGCTGGGTCCCCGAACAAGCCCCTCAACTACTATATAAACTTTGCAAAGTGCTGTTTCTTTATTATTGTTTTTTTATATTCCAGTTAAAATTTCTTTTAGAGTTTTATGTTTAAATGTCTCTAAACATCGTTCTATTCCTTCTACAAAACGACTGTAAAGTACCTTACTTACTGATTGTATCTTACTGCAAGCATTGCGTGAGAAAATCCTAATATCCATTTGTCAATCAAACCAGTATGACATTCATTCTTTTAAAACATCGCAGGAATGCTCTCTGTGGAATGTTACAACTTAAGTGTGTTTTCACACACTGCTTTATTCAGCAGCACAAAAGTCAATAGAACCTAAGCATGCGGTAGGTCAAGCGAGATGCTGTATCATGTACTTGTTAATATTTTGAATTAAATGACATCTTTCGAACCCGTTATATGATTCCTTAAATTTGTTCACGAGCAAGGGGATTTTTTTTTTTACATCATTTTGTCCTTAGTGCTTGTTTCTCCTGCTTGTCCCCAAATTGTCCAGAGATAAAAAGAACCAAAAAAGAAGACATTTTTTAAATTTTTTGTAAATGACCACTAATTGGATTGCATGTAAAAGATGTTTTCGTACCTGGAAAATTCCCAAATGTTAAAGCAGTGTAATGTTTTAATAAAGTTATCTGTAAGCTGGGAATCAATTAGGACATAATCCAAACCGAGAGCCAAATTACAGGAAAAATTGGGAAAATTAGTAACTGAGGTGATCTAAATGTAATATAAGCATTCATGATATAAGGTTGAAGGGAGTTATGATGTTAAAGACTGAAAAACAATATTCAAATAATCATTTTAAAATGCACCATGTGGCTGTTTTTGACCATTTTTGTACCTGATGATAAATGGAAAATCTAACAATAAACATCTTTGTACATTTAAATAAATACATTTAGTCTTAAGGTTGCGCATACTTTTGCATTCAAACGAGGAATTTCAGCCATCAATTATATAATTGTTTAACTGCTACATTTATTCTATATCTTTTGCAGAGCGACAGCCTCATGACATGGAGGTTTCACAGAATCATATCCGCATTCACGTGATTGAGGACGTGGGCCAGAATGGGACGTCTCGAAATCAAGTCATTACTAAAGATCCGGTCTCGCAGCAACGCGGAGCCACTGTGAGCTTCCACAACATCCAGTACAATGTGACAATAAAGAGTAGGTCATGTAAGAAGAAGAGCATCACTAAGGACATCTTGGTAGATCTTAAGTGAGTCTAATCTTGTGTGCTTATCTTATTTAATAATATTATTAATCATATTTGAAAACAGTGTTTTCACCTCAACTTGGTGAACCACACATTCACAGACTTTAGCCAAAAGGCATCAAGGGGGATTTTAAATTTCTCTCATAATGTGGATGTTATGATCCTGGACAGTGGTGGAATTTTCTGTGTGTAAGACGAAAGCTTTAGTTGATGCATGTTGTTACTTCTGACCAGTAGGCGGCAAGAAATTTGTTGTGTAGCCTTGGGTCATGGTCTTGAAGACGCTTTCCAAGTTTCGTGACATATGTAGCTGATGCAGTACACAGTAAAATTAGACGACGTTCCTCCAGAACCCTGTTGCTACATTAAACAACATAGAGTGACATCACACAACATAAAGCTACATAACAGAACACAGAGCTAAGGATTAAAGTAAATGTCCTCACCACATAAAATGTATTGTGTGCAACCCGGTGCAAACATTGCAAAACAAGGACAGATACACAAAACACAAAATAGTGCTGACCAGTAAAACTACTGTATAATATGTACAGTACAAAATAAAGAACTATAAATAAGAGTTTACTTGTAAACACGAACACAATGTTGCGCAAAAACGTCAATAGGAGCCATCAGGAGGTGCAAAAACAGCATGTGGACAGTATGATATGATTAATATATTATAATATGGGTGGTGAAGAGGACATGGATGTGTACAAAGTTAAGTTAAATGAGTATTGAGTGTGTGTTGAGTTAAGGTTGTAACAGTTCAATAACACACATTTGCACAAAAAGTCATTACGTTGATGCAACCTCTATTAGACGTAAACCGAATGGAAAATTTAAAGTTGATTTCTTTAAAATCTTCTCTGAAGATACCAAATTTGGTGTTGAGAGAAGTGGTAAAAAATGTATTGAAATCTTTATTTATCTAATTAGGCAGAAATTGACACCATTATACGGTTGAAGTCAGGGTGTTAAACTCATCCTGATTCAGGAAATTCACTGATCCCTGGCTTCGGATAAATGGTTAAAATGTTATGACAATAAACTTCTTAAAATTTGACTTAGTGGTGGCACTAGAGCTTTTGCAGCCATCAGCCCAAATTTGGTCAGAATGTTCCTTAGACCCTCAACAATCAGTGTGCCAAATTTCACACTTGTTCTTTTTTTTTTTAACCAGATTGGTCTCTGGAAGGCTGTAGACCAGCCTAAGAATTCACTTTACAATAATGCAAAAACAATGGGTTGCTCACTTCCATAAACAAGCAAGTAATCATTGTGGGAAGTGCTAGCTCAGTGGTTAAGCTGTTGGACTTCTGATCTGAATTCAAATCCCAGAGCCACCAAGCTGCCACTGGTCCATTGAGCAAGGATTTTCACAGCTGAATAATTGTATAAATGAGATGATTTTAGGTGCAAATTCCAAAATGCCATAACTGTCCTCGTGCACTAACTTATGTAACTTGTTGGCACAAAAGTAAACACGTGACCTATCACAACAAATATCATCTCTGTGTGACTCTTCGCTTCTGATCCCACATCTGATAAGTGCAACTCCAGTATGACTGGTATTTTAGCTATAGCTTTAGCTAATAAAATAACCTCTTTCAGATGGAAAAGGGTGGCTAATAAAAATAATCTTTATGTTACATATTTTGCTAGTTGGGTTGCTTCACAGAGTACTGGATAAACTTAACTTACACGTGCACTCACATCTTTACTGAAGTCCAGTCCACTCTTGACTCAGTCAAACAAGTTACCGTGAGGAGTTTTCAATGTCCTTCAGTGCCACTCTGGGTTTTTTTATTTCCTCCTACATTCGAAATAAATGGACTGCAGTCACTAACTGTATACCTACACCAGTAGCTATATAGTAGGCTTACCCATTAAACCTATACTATATGGTCAAAGTTTTATGCACATCTCACCATCACAGTTGTTTTTTTTGTTCTTCTTGTTTGCTACAACCTTTACACTTTTCTGGGAAGACTTTTCACTAGATTTTGTAGAATGGCTGTGGGAATTTGTGAGTGTTAGTGAGATCAGTCTCTGATGTGCTGAGGTGTTCCAGTGTTTTTCTACTCCAATCTCAGCAAAAGACATGTTAAATTTGTGTCTATAGGCATTGTCATGCTGGAACAAGTTTGGGTCTCTTAGTTCCTACACTATACAGAGATACTTTGAACAATGATGTACTTCAAAATGTATAGTAATAGTTGTAAAAGAACAATGGATGTGATGGACAGGAGTTATATAGTGTATAATGCGGTTTTCTTATATGTACTTAGTCATGTCAGAAATGAGGCCTCAGGCACTTAAAAATAAAAATGCATACATTTTGACATGTTCTAAACATTACCGTAAATTCCTTTAAAATGAGCGACTTGTGTTGATCTGTTTTTCTTCACAGCGGAATCATGAAACCTGGTTTAAATGCAATTTTAGGCCCTACAGGATGTGGCAAATCTTCGTGAGTACCAACATAAATCACACTTTAAATTTCAGCTAAAAAGACTTACCTCGGATAGACAATTTTTCACTTTTAGGATTACGATCTTTGAATTGAAAATTGTTACACATTACAACTTTGTATTTTTATTCTCAAATAAATAACATTCTATTATAAAGGTTAAGTTTAGGTATGTGAACTAGAAAATATTGACAAAACCTTTCAAAAGGAGATGGAAATGTGTGAACTTTTTTAAATATACTACTTTAAAATATGTAGTAGTAGAAAATGTATTCCAGAAGTAGCCAAAAAAAATAAAATAAATCTAATTAGGCTGAAATTAACGTCAGGACTTTGAACTTGTCCTGATCCAATGAAATGAAGGATGCCTGATGTTGAAGACATGGTTGAATACGATTAGACATGTTATGAGTTAGATAAAATAAATGCATTATCCTTTACTATCCTCATAACGAGATAAGTGATACACACCTTATACACACCTTTATCTTTTGCCCGTTTCCCCCCTACTCTTTTCCTCTTTTTCTGAATTGGGCTTCTGAGGGTTTTTTTTGTCCTCTGTAATTTTAACTTGGATTCAATTCTCCTTACGGACTTGATGTCACCCAACCCCCCGACTCTCCTTTCTGAGTTAATGAGTGAGGGAACTTCTCCAGGTGGTGGGTTCACACACCCAGGTACATTAACCATGACATGACATCATAATTGCCATGACCGTGCAAATAAGCTGTAAACAACATCAACAACAAACAAAAAAAAACGATCAATATATTGATTTATTTTATTTATACATAGACTCCCCGTGCCAGCCTCCGGCAAGATGGTCGGCTGCCCATGTCGCCCAAATCCGCCACTGCCAAGCGGCAATCAAAAACAGTTTAAAACAAAGCTTGACCCTGATTTGTGGCTTGCTGGGTGATTGACAAGTTAAGATTATTCGCTCATAAATGAAAAAGAATGACTGATATTGCGAAATGTAGTTTAGTAAAAAGTGAAAAATGTATTGAAGTTGAAGTAAAAATCTCTCCAAACCAAAAAAGTTACTTCAGTAAAGTACAGATACATGGAAAAAAAATACTTAAGTACAGTAACAAATTACATTTACTTCGTCACTGTCCACCACTCAAAAGGTGTGAGCGAGCATTGACTACACTACACAGTAATGTAAACACAATGGGTTGCTCACTTTTCACATTTTTATACAAGCAGGTGAAAATTGTGGAAAGCTCAGTGGGGTTTTTCTCCATATGTTGACGAACACAATAAAGCAATTTGTCTTCTTACTATTAATAACATTCCTTTATCTGTTTTATGCTCTCATATGTCCTTCTGCCATACTTTATTGTTTGTACTGTTCAGAAATATGATTTATTTAATACTTATTGTATGTGGCGATCATTTCTGTTGTGTCATGTTTAGATTTTTGGATGTGCTTGCAGCGAGGAAGGATCCCTCAGGTCTTTCTGGTGAAGTCCTAATCGATGGAGCTCCACAGCCATCCAACTTTAAATGCCTTTCTGGCTACGTTGTACAGGTAGAACCAAACACAGTGACTTTTTTTAAAAACGAGGAATTTAAAAGGAATTAGCTGATTTAATCCTGTTAACTGCCTTAAAGCCGGAACTACTCTCAGTGCTGCTGTTACAGAAAATGAATCCATATCCCCATATTAATCAGTTTCAACAATTCCACATTGTTGTGGTATAATGAGAAATACCAGATATATGAGGTGGTATCATAAGGTTTAGAGACTAGCTTTGTTCACAAGAAAGTATTTTATTTATCTACATTACACACCATCACCTTCAAAAAAGTCCTTTTACACAGCAATACAGAGCTCCCAGTGTTCCTGCTACTTCTGGAATGTGTCCCTGGAACTCTACTTTCCAAAATGTGTTAAGCACCTTCTGCTATTCGTGCAGGATCTCCACATTGGATCAAAACGGTGACCTTTGAGCTGGATCTTTATCTTTGGAAAAAGTGGGTTGGGTACAGAAGAGAGATCATGTGTGGAGAGCTCGGTGACACATGGTATCAGAATAGCAGTCGTGAATGCGCACATGGGCAGAACAGCACCAGTTGCACAGCTCCCGATGTACAGACAGTGATGTATTATGGCCCACTGACTTATGAAGGTCGGTGATCCCTGTGATTGTGCGTGCAGCTTTGTGCTGCCATCTGGTGGCGTGTTACAAAACTAGTGTCGAAACCTTTTGATACCATCTAGCTTTAGACGATATTCTGTGCATAAAGATTATTTTCACATGTGATGTTTGTGTGGACAGGACGATGTGGTGATGGGCACTTTGACCGTGCGAGAGAATCTGCACTTCTCGGCCGCACTCCGACTTTCATCCTCTGTAAAACAAAAAGAAAAAGAGGCCAGAGTCAATCATCTCATTTCAGAGTTAGGCCTCAGTAAAGTTGCAGACAGAAGGGTATTCAACACACACTTTTATTGTACTCATTCAATTCAAATTTATTTTAACAATGGACACTGTCACAAAACAATATATTTACAGCAATATATCAATTTAGTATATACATTTTAAATGTGTAAAAATTATCCACTGATGAGCAAACCAGAGGCAGCAGTGGTAAGGAGAAACTCCCTGAGAACATATGAGGAAAAAAAGGGGACCTGTCTTCATCCTGGTGACTTCTCTTCTATAACTTCTATAACTTTATAGTCAAAAAGTGCAGTTTAAAAGTGTAACCAGAAAATTAATTATAGTTTAAACATATAACAATATAAATACAGCCCTGAATCGAGTTCTTTTCAATTAGAGGCCACTTGCTGCTGCTGAGGATGGTTCCTCATGAACAGTCTACAGATCCAAGAGGTTACTTTGAACATGAGATGGATTTTGAATGTAATAAATATTAAATATTGAGATAAGAAGGGGAATGAAAGTGAGTAGGAGTAAGACAGAGTACATGTGTGTGAATGAGAGGGAGGGCAGTGGAGTGGTGCGGTTGCAGGGAGACAAGGTGGAGAAGGTGGAGGAGTTCAGGTACCTGGGGTTAACAGTGAAAAGTATTGGATAGTGTGTTAGAAAAGTAAAGAAAAGAGTGTAGGCAGGGTGGAGTGGGTGGAGAAGAGTGATAGCAGGAGTGATTTGTGATAGAAGAGTATCTGTAAGAGTGAAAGGGAAAGTTTATAGGACTGTGGTGAGACCTGTGATGTTGTATGGTTTAGAGACAATGGCACTGAGTAAAAGACAGAAGGTGGAGCTGGAGGTAGCAGAGCTGAAGATGTTGAGATTTCCGTTGGGAGTGACGACGATGGACAGGATTAGAAATGAGTTTATTAGAGGGACAGTGGATGTAGGACGTTTTGAAGACAAGGTGAGATTGAGTTGGTTAGGACATGTGCAGAGGAGGGACATGGGGTATATTGGTAGGAGAATGCTGAGGATGAAGCCACTAGGGGGAAGGAAAAGATGAAGACCAAGGAGGAGGTTTATGGATGTGGTGAAGAAAGACATGTAGGTAGTTGGGTTGAAAGAGGCAGATGTAGAGGACAGGGGGGTATGGAAACGGATGATCCGCTGTGGTGACCCCTAATGGGAGAAGCCGAAAGAAGAAGAAGAAGAAGAAGAATATAAGCTACAATGGCTATACTACATTTCCCAGTAACAGTTTTTGCATTCAAATGTCCATCAGTGAACTGTTGATAAACTCAACAATGATGGAACAGTAATGACATTTGGTCACCCAGATGTGGATGGATCTAATTTACAATGCCATGCTGTTGATCGTTCAGGTGGGCACTCAGCTAATTCGTGGCATCTCTGGAGGTGAACGAAAGAGGACTAGCATTGGCATGGAGATGATCATTGACCCCTCTGTACTGTTCCTGGATGAACCCACTACAGGCCTGGATGCCAGCACCGCCAACTCTGTTCTGCTGCTGCTTAAAAGGTCAGCGGCCATGCTGCTTCTCCTCACTGCTAAGAGAAACACGGTCAGAAACATGACACTCTTTGAAAACTGCTAATTTCTCAATGCTGATTGGTTACGAGGTGATAGATTGTCTAGAAATACATGTCTGTATTTAGTTCAGGTGGCAAGACAAGTCATATTTTATATTAATCTATTTGCCCGGATACATTATTGTTCATACAGTAACAACATTTACAAATGAAGCTAATAATTATAATAATAATGTTTATCTCTCAATAATTGGCAGTTTCTAGTACTGAGACATGGGCTGTATTGCCAAAAGTTTGCAGACACCTGGTCATAAGTACTTTATCCCATTTCACATTTAGTCCTGAATTGCTCTTATAACTCCCTCCACTCTTCTGGGAAGATGTTCCTAGATTGAGTGTGCTTGTGGACATTAGTGTTCATCAGACACAATGGTGTTAGTAAAGTCAGATACTGATGTAGGTGCGGTGAGGAGACCTGGGGTGCAGTCAGCGTTCCAATTCATCACAAAGATGTTCAGTAGGGATGAGATCAGAGCTCAGAGCAGGCTACTTAAGATCTTCCACTCTAAGCCATGTAAACCAGATCTTCAAGGGGCTCACTTAGTGCACAGGGGCATCGCCATGCTGGAACAGGTTTGGGTTTCTAAGTTTAAGTAAACGCTACATTTTATTATAGCGCATCCAAAGATGTCCTGTACAATTTGGACACACTATAGAAACATAATCTCACACAGTAAAGTTGGATCATTAGTACATGATTGTGTTTTTTGTTTAGTTATGCAGGTTGTGTTTTATTTTCCTGTCTTCAGAATGGCCAAAAATGGACATACCATTATAATGTCCATCCACCAGCCACGCTATTCCATCTACCAGCTCTTTGACAACCTCACACTGCTGGTCAGTGGCAAACAAGTCTACCATGGACCGGCCCATGATGCACTGGACTACTTCGCAAACATTGGTACACTCGGATTGGTATACACATGTCCGCAAAACATATATGGAGTTGGTCAAAGATGGCAAAAGTAGACACATACACAAATCCTTCACTTAAGAAGTAGAGATACTCGTGTTTTAAAAGTCTCTGGTAAAAGTTGAAGTTCTGACTACACTTTTTCACTCAAGTAAAAGTAAAGAAGTTTGGGCTCTAAAATGTACTTAAGTAAAAAGTAGACATTACTACCACCTGTTTTAGTGTCACACAGGTAACTGGACCTCGCGTCATATTGATATATCAATGTAAAAGGAAGCCCAAAGCTTTATCATGATAATCTATGGTGGCCTGTAGAGTCTATAAAATGACTAATCAGGTGCCAATTCAAACACAATCAAGCATTCCTAACCAGATGTCAGTTTTCCAAATGGGTTTTTTCTCGAACACCTAATATTTTTCTCCAGAGGTTGTAGCATAAACCATTATTTTTGATCATATTCTATTATTGTTACAGGGTTTTTTGACATGTACAGGAAAGAATTCGACTACTACACATTTAAATATTTGGAAAAGAAGTATATGTACATTGCTAACAGTAGCTAGTTAATGCCTATTTATATATTCAAATGATTGATTTTAAAAGCAATGAATGTTGAAGAGTAATAAATGATACTTGGACTCTCCCAGATTTATGATGTTTGCTTTTGATATTATATTCCAGGTTTTGTTTGTGAACCCCATAACAACCCAGCAGATTTCTTCCTGGATGTCATTAATGGAGACTCTATAGCTACAACTATGGACAGGCTGCAGAAAGGAGAAGGTATTCTTTAACATTTTACAAATTTACAAAAAAATTAACAAATTCAGTAACAATGTTAAAACATCAATCAAAAGGAATAGACTTAGTGTAGAATCCAGTGTTGTGATGTCAAACAATCAGGCTTTATTTCAACAGAAGCAAAATCAGTTACAGGTATCAGTTGACTAACTGCAATTGTTCCCAGTGACCAATCACACATTGCTATTGTTCCTAGTGAAAAATCACTGACCACCACTGATCCCAACAACCAATCACTGATCAGAAATTCTAATTCATTATGAATATGTAAACATAAATTTTTCTTGTCCCAAAGGCATATTTGTTAACATACTCTATTAATTTCTTTTATGATCATTCTATTCTATGATCCTGCGATAAAGATCTAGAGTTGGATGATTCAGACACAAAGCAGAGCATTGAAGAGCGGCTGGTGGAGGAATACAGGAAAAGCATCTATGCTCAGGAAACCAAGGCTGAACTGGAGTGTATCTTAAGGGGCAAAGACTACAGCACCAAACCCAAGTCCCGCACCATCACTTACAACTGTGGTTTCTTCCATCAGCTAAACTGGGTCACGAAAAGAACGTTCCGGAACCTGACGCTAAACCCTCAGACGTCTATTGCCCAGGTTTGGATGTTCATTATGTGGATAAATGTTTAAAGTGTATTTTTGATGTTACATCAAAATTTTCAAGCTGCATCAATCTTTCCATTTACCGTAATTTCCGGACTATTAAGCGACCCAAATATAAGCCGCACACACTGAATTTGACAAAGATTTTTATTTTGAACCGTAGTACGCCGCACCAGTCTATAAGCCGCAGGTGTCAACATTGAAACTAATGAACTTTACACAGACTTTAATGAAAGTCTGTTACACGACTTGTATCTAAACAGTAGCCTACCAAGAAAGTCATTGTTCACTGTCTTCCTCCTTCCTTTCACAACTGTTTCTCTCGGGAGTTTATCTTTTGGCATCCATCGTCGTGCGTAAAAAAAAAAAATCTCCCGATGCCGTGCAGCTCAGAACACAGGTGAAGTGCGCTTTTTCATGTTCTGTTGTTTTCAGAGAGGTTCAAAGAGCGGGAAAAAAGTAGCGTCTTATAGTCCGGAAAATACGGTACAGAAACTTAATCCGGACTAAAGAAAGACTTGCCTTTGAAATGTAATATATGTAGCATAGTCAAGGGATGTATGAACGAGAAGATAGTAGGCATTTTATGAAAGATAGAGTCTTATATATTGATAATATATTGCAGTATGGATATTCCTAGTCCTAGATTATCACTAGATAATCATAATACATGCTTGTCCAATATACTTTATTGAAGTACTGATTCTTTAGGCATATTTTTTGTGAGGTCTTTACAAGAGTAACATCTTATTTCTTAGAATATATATTAGGGCTCAAGTATTTTTCTCCATAGCAATTTCATTTAAATGCTTTATTCCTCATTTTCTTTAATAAAAAGAATAAATTTATTACATATACTGTACTCATTTACCAATACACTCCTAGCAACCCATTCATTTCTTGCCTTTTAAATCCACAAGGGCTTTTCTTCCTTACTGGGACATTACATGCTCATTAGCCACCAAACGTGTCACAGAAACTTCGCTTTGAGAATTATTAACACTTAACCAGTCCCAGATAATTGAGGCTAATGCCATGAGGTACGTTGAGAGCTAAGTTAAGCGGATTGCCAGCTTTCTTTCTTGAAGTGATACAACATGTGCTACGCTGTGGAAGAATAGCTGGGGCAGAGCTGGACAAAGCTAGAACAACACTCACCTGACTGTGTGACTTCCACATACAGAGAACAGGCCTTTGGAGATAGATTAACTTAGCTGTTCACTTTGGGAATGCTTTTGTTCCACCAAGTCAGCATTTATAATTCTTCAGGGGATTACTGCTCCAAGCTCTCAGGTTTATTCTCATACTTTTTTTTCATATGCTAGTCCTAATGTGCAGGGATTTATTATTCTCACACTGTTTTTTCAATTCATACATGCCTGGTTTTTCTATGAGTTGAACACTAACTCTGTGCACACCCTACAGTTGGCAGTGACAATTATCATGGCACTCATTGTTGGCGCCATTTTCTTTGGCGTGAAAGACAACCAGAGCGGCATACAGAACAGGTAAATGACGTGATGCTAGCACTTGCAATCACCCTTACTCACTACACTGGCATCCGTAAGCAATGTGATAAAGGTCTAGGAGTTTAGAGGGGACTGGATGCCCAAGGGGAGCCCAGCATGTCTCCAGCATGGGCCCAAATATCCTACTGCCATTTAAATCCTTTAACACCTGGTTAGCCTGCAATGTTACAAACAGAGTTCAAGATGTTAAGAAGAGTTTATTATAGGGACAGCACTTGTAGGACATTTTGAAAACAAGGTGAGGAAGGCGAGATTGAGATGGTTTGGACATGTTCAGAGGAGGGACATGGGGTATATGTCCTACTTTTAAACAGTATGTGCAGCATTCATAGTGCACAGTCTACTAGTTACCATGTGCAATATTATACCACCAAGCTAACACTTCTGTGGCCCATTAGCAACACCCTTAACCCCATAGCTGCTCGATTGTATGCGTGAGATAAATGTAAGTCGCTCTGGATAAGGATTCCATTTTTCATGGGTTGTTGCCTGAGTAGGTCCTGGTTTTCTGCATCAGAACTGCAGTTACATTGTAATGCTACTCAGGAATCTAGCAGACTCAGAGTAATTGCATACAAAAGCTTTTATATAAATGTGTGTGGTCAAACAGAATTTAGACGGTAAATAGTGCTTTGATCCATTAAAACTTGAAACTTAGCTGAAGTTCTAGAACTTTCCAGTTCTCTAGAATCAGTTTATAAACAAAACACACCCAAACACATGCACACATCTCACAGACAGACAAAGAGTAAGAGATAAATAGTATAATATTAGATAAATAGCATTGCCCCTTCATAGCTTCGGGGTCCACGGTTCAATCTTGATCTCAGTTTACTGTCTGTTGAGTGTTTCTGGGGTTGGTGGTATAAATCAGACTAAGAAAATGTGCTGCACCTTAAATTCATTGTGCAGTTCTTGTAGTATAATGAATGAGCGCACTCCAAAATCTAGTGGAACATCTTCCCAGAAAAAATGGAGGGGAATGATAAAAGCAAATTCTAACTAACTGTGGAAGGCTTTTGGCAATATAGTGCATTATATGCAGGGTGAGCAAATAAAAAAAATGGCTCCACTGATCTTTTATGAACCTCCACCTTATAATTTGTCAATGATGATGAGCCTGGACCTTGTGCAGTCTCACATATGCCTAATGTCATGATGAGTCAGCATATATGTATGAGCCTGTACTAAGGTATACTGTACAAATCTTTAATGATGTGACGTTTTGCTTTCAGGTTTGGAGCTCTGTTCTTCATCACCACTAACCAGTGTTTCAGTACATTGTCAGCTGCGGAGCTTTTCATCACGGAGAGAAAGCTCTTCATGTATGTGCAATTTTCACACCAATTCCGCTGTGCCGAACTTTGCCTGCTTCACTCAGCCGTGATTTAAATGAGATACAATCCTGACATTCTTCCATTGCTTGCTTCAGACATGAATACACCAGTGGCTACTACAGAGTGTCGGTGTACTTCCTGTCCAAGATCCTGTCCGACATCATCACTCTGCGCACGATCCCTGCTGTGGTCTTCACCTGTATCGTCTATTTTATGATTGGTAAGAAATCGAGCCGGCGATAGATTCTGATGTTGTATACTTTTTAAAAATGTCTTTTCATGACGGCCCTGTGCGTGCATTTGCGTGTGTGTGTGTGTGTGTGTGTTTGTGTGTAGGATTTAAGCTTGATGCAGCAGCATTCTTCATATTCATGTTCACAGTGATTTTAGTGGCATACACAGCCACAGCAATGACCATGGCTATCTCTGCTGGTCAGTCTGTTGTGGCCATCGCAAATATCTTCATGACAATCATCTTTGTTTTCATGATGGTAAGTGTATAACATGTATTACTGACATGTATTACAAACAGAGTTCTTTATATACTTTTTAGTTGTTTTTTAAAACTTTACACACAGAGCCTTTAACTAACTGTAAGACCCTGGTTCTTGTAGATCTTCTCCGGTCTGCTGGTGAATCTGGAAAGTGTCATGGCTTGGCTTGCCTGGCTTAAGTACCTGAGCATCCCACATTACGGACTCACGGTAACGATCATACAGTGAACATGAAATGCAGCGCTTCATATTTACCGCCACTGCCTCACACAGTCAAGTCAAGTCAAGTTTATTTCTATAGCGCTTTTCACAACAGACATTGTCTCAAAGCAGCTTTACAGAAATCAAGAGTTAAGGTGAATGGTGTGTGTGTATTTATCCCTGATGAGCAGCCGTGGTGACTGTGGCAAGGAAAAACTCCCTTAGATGTTATGAGGAAGAAACCTTGAGAGGAACCAGACTCAAAAGGGGAACCCATCCTCATTTGGGTGACATCAAGAGTGTGATCATAAATCTTTAAACAATACAGAACACTGGAGAGTGAGAACTAACATTAGCACTGGAGTGTGTGATTATAAGTGATGTTCTTTCTACAGTCTTATACATTTATTATGGTTATAAAACTAGGAGCTACTGAGCAACTAAAAAAAATAGCTCAACATTTGCGATCATCACAGATCCAACACCCACTTCTCCATGCAGGAGCCTTTAAACACTCCAGGAGGTCCAACAGCAAAACCCCACACATGAAGTGGGAAGTGGAACATAGATTCAGATGCTCTGCCCACTGGATTCAGAATCAAAGATTTGACACTTTTCTCGCCACAAGCTTAAGAGCTGCAATCTGATTGGCTGTTTCTACTTGCACTGTACTTGTACATTTGTGTGCTGGTTTCTAGTAGGAAAACAAACTACTGAGCACAAGTCAATTACTGGTTCGTTTTAAAGGGCTGTATTTCTGCGTTATTTTAGTGATGGGTCGTTCATGAAGTTCATGAGTCTTGACTGTGATTCAGAAGAAACGAGTAGTCTCAAAGATTGATTTGTTTATTTTCTACTAGACACACATGAGCAACGCATTGCAGTTGCAGTAGTTCGTTCTTTTTTCACGTGACTTCCATAGACACTATTCAGTGCTTTACACAGGAAACTAAATTAACTACTTAATCTCATGGGTCCTCTGGGTCGAGCCTTTAGACACTATGCAGTTAAATATACATGTATAAATTATTGGATGGTTTCGTGTATGTATACGTTTCAAAGGATCTGCTTATTGAAAATGTCAAATGTATGAAACACTTAACACAATATGTAACAAAAATGTCTATATTTCAAACTCGGTATTTCTCTATAAAGATATATTTGTAGTACATTTACAGTTAGTCGATTCCAACATTCTAAATGGCTCAGCGAGAATGAAACGTCAAACCGCAATAGGTTGGACACTGACAGCTGGCTATCAGCATTCAGGTAGGTTGTATTAACATTTGTGAGATATTAGAATGAAATCTGCTGGAATCAATTATTTTTTAGATTCATTGGTTTCTCAGCGAGCGATGCACTCAGTGTCATTTGTGGTGGATGTCTGTGTCTTTTGCAAATCTTTTTGTACTTTCTCTTACATACTTTTAAAAGTAGGGGTTTACATTCTCCTACTTCAGCCTGTGAGAAAATTGTATTGTTAATGCTGCAATTAAGCTTCTGTCAGACGAAAAGCAAAGACTATGGGCACTCATCAACTCTGACCAAGACACAATGGTTTTTAACTTATGGGAATCGTTGTAGGTTTTGTTTGTTGGTGCTTGGTTTTTCTAGTGAATCTACGAATGCATTATTACTCTCATCTCATTAAATTCTCATTTCCTAATATTTGTTTGCAGGAATGTTCTTTTAAAAAATATCAATTAAAATATGGAAGACCTTTGTGTTAAGATGATGCTGTTGATGTCGATGATGTGTTTCAACAGGCTTTGGAGATCAATGAGTTTGTGGGATTGACATTTTGTGGGAATCTCTCAGACCAACTAATATCCAACAACACTCAAGGAATCATGTATGTAAAACACATGACAGTGTGAACACATGCAGCACACATACGCAGTCAGTTTCCATGTGAGTGCTGTTGTACCAGCAATCTGTCAGCCGCAATATTTCCAATCAGACCAAAAATCCTTCACAGCTGTTTTTTATATCTCTCGAGCTTCATGTCAAAGAAGCAGAACACAAAACTGGCACTCCCATATACAAGGTTAAAATCATTTTTGTATTTTTTTTATTTTTGTGGTTTATACCTGTGACATTGGACAATGATAAAAAATATAAAATTACTTGTCATTTTTTATTATTAACGTTGTTAATATTATTTACATTTGTGAACATCAGCTGTTTAAATTTTTTCAAACAATTTTAAATAAAATGCCTGCTTTTAAAATATATAAAAATCAAATAGAATAAATCAAATTAATGCAATACACCTTTTTATTATTTTAATTAGTTTGAGTAATCGATTTAAAAGGCACAAAATGAATTGAATAAATAGTTTACATTTGTTAGACCACATTTGGGTTATAAAGAAGGGGCATACGTGTGTATGTTTTTTACATTTAAAATTAAATTTTTAAAAATTTTACATTTTCTACTTATTTTAGCATCCTATAACAAATGTCTGCTTTTTGCAAATAAGTACATTTTTATTTATTTATTCATAAATTAATGTGCACCATACCGAAATTCCTGTATCGAAACGGTTTGGTACGAATACGTGTACCTTTACACCCCTAGTGATTACATTTCAGTGTAGCACAACTGCATCTGAGTGCTGCATTTCATGTTTTTCCTCGAATGTAATTCATGACTAGCACTAGCACTTTCCCCAAACCAAATAAATGTACACTTCAGTGTTAGGGGTGTAACGGTATACGTATTCGTACTCGTAATTTATCAGTACAGGGCTTTCGGTTCGGTACACATGTTTACCGAATTCAATCATTTTTACTCCGGAACATCTGAGTTTAAATCAGTTTTCTCTCAGGAACGTATTAAGTGGCGGACTGCAAGGTTGTTTAGTCTCCGGCTCGCACTCTGAGTGTATTTTTATCATTAACAAATGCAAAAACATGCACAACAATGCCAGGGGTATAAGGAAACTAGAGTTCATACAGCTAACACAGAAGTGACTAGCGGCTAACACTAGCGATATGGATTCTTTAAAATTTTATGTCCAGCTGCAAGAGTTTCTCTAAAAAGGAGAAAAACATGATAATTGTTAAAGTGTGTTTAATTTAGTAGAACAGTTTAGATTATATCTTTAGAAAAACACAGATGTGTGTGTGTAAAACACAAATCTGTATTAACCAAATGTCAAACAAATGTAAAATGTTTAATTTTTCCATTAATTTCATTTTATTTAAATCAATTTAATTTATGCCAATGTAATCAAAATAATAGTGTATTGCATTCATTTGATTTATTATAGTACATTTTTTATAAAATATAATGACGTTATTTTATTTATTATTTAACCACCAGGCATTTTATTTAAAATTGTTTTTAAAAAAAATGTAAACTGTTGATGTTTCCAAAATGTAATTAATAATAAACTGAGATAATTAAATTCCACAAGCAAGTTTATGTTTTGTGTTTCTTCCCCCCAACTGTACTGAAACTATCGAACCATGACTAAAAACAGAACCATGAATTTTGTGTACCGTTACACCAGTATTCATTGTTATATAAATTTTTTACGGAGCTTCTCAAAAAAGTAAACTGAAAAAATTTATTTTTGTACTCACAGCTGCACAGGAGAGCAACATCTGCAGGCCCAAGGGATCGACTACTCTACATGGGGGTTATGGAAAAACCACTTGGCCATGATGATTATGACCATTATATTTCTCATCATCACCTACATCAAGCTCAGGTTCATGCGCAAGTTCTCCTAAGGGCTGAGAACGCTGTTACTTTGAGTTATTTGTGGAACTGCAACATGGAGAGTTGCCAGGTTGAGACCTACAGCTCGGAAGATACCACGTTCGGTCAAATTGCCAAAAGTTGTTTAGAATAATGAAGGACTGAAACAGATATTTAATTTTTAATGACATGAACAGCTACTACACATGGCGGCTAAATTAATCACACAAAATATATGCTTTTTTTTGCGTAGATTCTAAATAATGTCTTAATCCAACTGTAGTCAAATGACAATAATTGTAAATAATGAAAGTGATTCTTTTTATATTCACTTTGTATTGTGGACTTTTTACGTTCTATTCATGTTCACGATTCTTTTTTATATTGTTCTTTTATTTCTAGATACAAACAAAAAAAGTGTTTTTAACTATTATTATATAATTGTTTTTTTATTATTATTCATGCTGATTAATTAATTTTAAAAATGCACTTTCATTAACTGCCACACAAATCTATTTTAAAGTTTTTACCCAGATTATACCCTTTTAACAAAACAGTATATTCACATGCAATTACTTCATGTATGTGAGCACAATATTAACCAAACCAATTTAATCCTGCACTTCAAAACAGACTGATGTTTTTTCATGTGGCCTTTTAATCCCTCAGTCACACAGACAATCACTTAGACTCACACTTTCACCCAAAACCCATCAAGAATAGCTGTTAAATCTTCTCTGTTCCATGCCTAAGGTGCACCAATGAAATCTGTTGAGGTGGTCGTTGACTCTTGAGGATCATGGGTCACTGATTATTATAATTTTTTGGGTCTGGTAGTAGTACTATCATTGCCTAGTCTTGAAGATATGGGCTATTTAGGGTGTTGGAGGCAAATGTAAGTGGAAGCTCAGTGGTTAGGATGTTAGACTTTTGCTCAGAAATCATGAGTTTAAATCCCAGTGCCACCAAGCTGAGACCAAGCAAGGGCCCAGCAGTGCCAGGTTTTATAAATGTGCTAAATGCCGCAAATGGAAATGTTATAAATAGGAGATTATAATATAATACAAAATGTATTAAATGTAGTAGCTGGTAGCTCGTGGATGTTTTGTGCTCCAATCCTAGTACCACCAAACTGCCACTCCTGGGCCTTAGACCACTCACTTACTCAGTTGTATAAATGTGATCATTGTAAGTTGCCCTGGATGAGGTCATCTGCCAAATGGTTACAATTGAAGATGGCAGGTGTTTTGGTGCTGTCTTTAACCATCTCCAAATTGATGAATCTGTTTTTAAATGTCCTTTAGTTTAATTGTAAACTTTTTATCTCACTTTTATATCACATACACTACCACACAGCGCTATACAGATAAAACTGATTTAATTTGAACTGGTAGCTCACTAGTTAAGGTACTGGGTCACAGTCCAGATGGTTGTGGTTTCAAGCCCCATATTGCCAAGCTTTGAGCAAGACCCTTAAACCTTTCTGCTCCAGGGGTACTGTTTCATGGCTGAGCCCAGCTTCCTAACAATGTTGAGATATATGAGCTATGAATTTCACTGTGCTGTAATGTATAAGTGATATGTGAATGTAGACCTGTACATTCTATCTACTATCTCATTATCCAGTCTCATGGTGGGCTGCGACACACATTGAAAAAAAAGAAAACACTAGGCGCTGTGAAAATGTGCAAACCTTTTATTCTCAAACAATGCAGATATTAAAACAATAACACTGATTTTTTTAAAAAGTCAGAAATGCAAAGCCAAATATCCTGAGCTGTTCGCTGATACAAGTTCTGCTCTCACCGCTCGAGCTCATGTTGTGCATACAATGTTGGCAAATTGCAAAATAGAGCGCCATACTGAATCATACTGAATATCAGCCTTAATCAAGGAATATAAAATACCAAAAAAAGACAAGTGTGGACGAAAGAAAAAGGGGTGTCAAGAATACGTAGCTTAAAGTTTGCCAGCAAAACTAAAGGATTGACACACACACAAAAAAATACATAAAGAAATTGGTACAAAAATAGTAACATGGTGTACCGAGATTATGTCATCTCGATACGGACATCATCGCGTTACATCATGAGGGAAAACTAATATATCAGCAAAAAAAAAAAAAAACACGTTCCGACTTCAGCTAAACGAGTCTAACCAGCACACAGTAAGCTTCTCATGAAAGCAGATGCACTCCGAATCGAAGTTTGTTTCAAGTTACAAATATTGAATGGATAAAAAAGAAAATGACAGTAATTAGAAATACATCTCCTGTGACAAGGCATGCCGCTCGTGCGACTATATTAATTGAAAGCGACTACAAATAAATGGATTAACTGAAGTTTTATATAAAAAAAAAATGACTTCATTGTGTGACTTAAATTAGTACCGTCATGGAGAAATAATAGTGTGGACGTAAAATGTAAAAAAAAAAATTAATTTTATATATATATATTTTTTTATAATTACAGAAACAAAACAAAACCCTGAATGACGGGGAAGAATATCCGATTTATTCATATATTTTTGTAAATAGTAAACTGATGTATCAAATTATTAATTAAATATAAAAACAAGTGTATTACATTTAAATAATGTACACTATATAGACATAAGTATTGGGACGCCTGACTTTTCCAGCCATATGTACTTCTTTCCCGAAACTGTTGCCACAAAGTTGGATTTACACAATTGTACAGGACGTCTTTTGGATGTTGTAAAAATGGCATCGTCCTGTACACAAAGCCAGATCCATGAAGATATGCTTTAAATGGGTTGGGAGTGGAAGATCTTGAATGGGCTGCTATAGAGATCTGACCTGAACTCTACTCAACACTTTTGAGAGGAATTGGAATGCTGACATCACCTCAGACTTTCATATCTTACATCAGTACCTGACTTTACTAACACCCTTGTAGCTGAATGAGCACAAAATCTCCACAAGCGCACTATAAAAACCAATGGAACGTCTTCCCAGAAGAGTGGAGGTTTTTATAACAGCAAATGGGGACTCACTGTGGAATTCAAAAAGCACATATGAATCTTATGGTCAGGTGTCCACACACTTTTGCCCATATAATGTATTTTAAACAGGCACTTACCGGCGGGCTTATCCTGCACTCCAATAATTAAATATAACAAAATAAAATACTGTCATTATGTTATACTATTGGATACTATTCACAGATCAGACATTATGACATTATAACATCATGACCAGTAAAATGAATAACACTGATTATCTCTTCTTCATGGCACCTGTGAGGCAGCAAGTGAACATTTTCTCCTCAAATTTGACGTTTGAAGTAGGAAAAATAGGCGAGCGTTAGGATTTGAGAGAGTTTGACGATTTGTGATGTCTAGACGACTGGGTCAGATCATCTCCAAACCTGCAGCTCTTGTGGGATGTTTCCTGTCTGGCGTGGTCTGTATCTATCAAAAGTGGTCCAATTTAATAATTTCTTCCCTTGTGTATGTATGTGTGTATGTATATACTGTATACACACACTGCATATTTGCAAAGAAAAAGCCCTACAACTTTTATGCATAAACCTAGATCTATTCTGCTTAGTTCCTGCACTAAAACTGATACCGTGTGTAATTGTGCCTTCATTAATGCTCAGAAAAATAATACAAAATTAATGTACCATCATATAAACAAAGGAAAATACTGCTGAAATATTTTATATGGCCGTGTGACCGGTGAATGGTCTTACACCTGTCCACCTCCACTGCCTCCGGTGTCTGGCCCCTCAGTGGACAATGAGGAGGAGGGGCGAGTGCTGCGTGAGCGGGGCTGAGCTCCTGGACCAACAGTAGCAGCCTGCTGATGGCTGACCTGAGAGATGGCATCGTCTGACCCCCATCGCTCCAGCTCCTCTCGCACCAGCCGCTCCATCTGCTCCCTGTGAGCCTCCGTATCTCTACCCAACCTTTCATCCTGAGAAAGGAGGCAAAAAAAATACAGAGGAGTGAAAATGCAACGTCAGTGATTAAACGCTACATAAAAGTGTAACAACCCCACAAGCTCACCCCACACTCTCACACCGCCTGCCAGGCTCCTCTTAACAACCAGACTCCTGCCAGCACCCCTTAGCTCTCTGGAGCCATATAATTTGGCCACACCCCTTAGCTGACTGGAGCCAATACCTTGGCCACACCCCTTAGCACTCTGGAGCCATATAATTTGGCCACACCCCTTAGCTCACTTCCTGCCATCGCCAATGTTTTTATGACAGTCTAATGATATGGATTATTTTGCACATTCTTTCAAAAGGAGAAATTCCTGACAATTCCAGATATCGAAGGAGTGCATGAATGAATGAAGGATGGAAGAAAATAAATTCCTTAATAAATAAATAAAATGAATGAATAATGTGTGGTAAACATGTGTGTACTTAAATGTTAAAGTATGCTGAAATAACTAGAACACATCTCTAAAAGATTTTACATTAAATGTAAAAAACACAAACACTTATATACACATATCTGTATTACCCAAATAGAGTCTAACAAATGTCAAGTATTGAATTTATTTTTTACATTTAGTTAATTAAATTTAATTAATGTAATTTGTGCCAATTTAATCGATTACATAATTAATGAATTGATAACTGTATTTGTATGAAGAAAATCACTAGTATGGATCAGGTTGTGTCAACCAGTATTATTAATACCCAAAACTCCCGTAAATTGTTTCAACATCCTTGATTAATTGTCACTAGTTTTTAGTTGTCTTTATAGTAAAAGTCTCACCTCTATGACACCATCCAGCAGTCTGCTAAGGACCTCTCTCCTCTTCAGCTTGGCCCGTTCCATGGCCTCCAGCTTCACAATAACTGCATCGATCTTGGACACGATGCTGCCAATCGAGTGCTCCATACGGTCCACCCTCCGCACCAGCCTGAGAACAGACCACACTTTACACTCCTCATTCACGTTCCTTCAGCTATGATTCTTGTGCCAAAAATGTGCCATAAATGAAAAGCTTACACTTGGAACTCCTCATAAGACACACCCCCAGAGCTGCTGCCACGGCGACGGGAACTGTGTCCACTGTCCTCGTCGTCGTCCTCCTCCGAGTCGTCCTGGCTACGAGAGAAGCTCCGCCCACTCAAAGGCCTGGGCAGCGAACTCCGTTCCAAATCCAAGTCCTCCTGGCGTGTGTGTGAGAGACACTGAGCATCTGTACAGGTGTGCGTGTTTGTGTGTGTATTTATCTTTCAAATTTACTCACTCTCTCTTTCTCCAGGTCGTCCCTCATCTGCTGGTGTTCATGCTCAGTGAGCTCCTGGTCTCCGTCCAGATCATACTTGGCGAAAATGGCTTCGATCTCAGCGTCTGAGTGTCCTTTTCTGCAAACACAGCGGCAAACCTTCACTCAGCACGCACATCAATCTTGGGGTTTTGATTATCTTTAACAATAGCAATCAGGCATAGTTCACCCTCGCAGGTCCTGCCGGAGCTCGTCGAAGTTAAGTTTCCCTCCTGCCTGGCGAAGGCTGTCGGAGATGTCATCTACTGCCGTCTTTCTCAGCCTCAGTTTCACCATCGCCTTGTGGCAGCCCTAAAAAAGCACCATTATTCATTTCAGTATTGTTTTTTCTCTCTCTAGGTTTTCAGCTATTTTTTCATGTTTTTAGTGAAAAAAGCATTTATGATTTAAGTACCTTTTTAATGAGGTCGGTAATCTCCATTTCGGATCTCTGCTGCGCCATGTCAGCCTTCACCTCTGCGTAAGTGTCATTGATGATGGCTAAGAACATATTCTGAAGTAATAAGAAAAAAACGTTGACAAAAAAAAAAACACTTGGCCATTTAAGGTCTTTATAGAACCAGGGAATACACGCACACACACACACACACACACACACACACACACACACACCCCATATGGCTAATAAATGAATAACACTGATTATCTCTTTATCATGGCACCTGTTAGCTTGTGGGATATCAGCAGGCAGCTAGTGAACAAGTTGATGTTTTAGAAGCAGGAAAAATGGGCGAGTGTAAGGATTTAAGAAAGTTTGATGAGGGACAAACTGTGATGTCTAGACGACTGGGTCAAAGTATCTCCAAAACTGCTGCTCTTGTGGGATGTTCCTGGTCTGCAGTGGTCAGTATCTATCAAAAGTGCTCCAAGGAAGGAACAGTGGTGAACCGGCGACAGGGTCATTGGCGGCTGAGGCTCACTGATGCACGTGGGAAGTGAAGGCTGGCACGTGTGGTCCGATCCAACAGGCGAGCTCCTGTAGCTCAAACTGCTGAAGAAGTTAATGCTGTAAATGCTGGAAGGGTCAGAACTGTTAAAGCAACCAAAAGGGGGACCAACACTATATTAGGCAGGTGGAACACTGGAACACTTCTGACCACTGAAGACTGAGAACATTCCACAAGAGCTGCAGTTTTGGAGATGCTCTGACCCAGACGTCTAGCCATCACAATTTGGCTCTTTTTGAACATGCTCGCTTTCGCTTTCCCATTTTTCCTGCTTCTAACGCATCAACTTCGAGGATAAAATGTTCACTTGCTGTCTAGTATATCCAACACATAACAGGTGCCACAGTGCATGGTTCTGAATGGTGCTCTAAATGTAGTGTTAAATAAAGTCTGGTACCGTCTTTTCTTTATTTAGTTACACATGTAAAGATTAAGATACACTACAATACAAGCCATTGAATTAGCTAAAATTCCAGGGCATTATAATAGATTATAGGTATAGGACATACCTATAATTTAATAATCAACAGATTCCAGTCTGATTTTCTAAATTCTTGTGATGCAATGTGGACTCTGGTTCCTTATAAAAAGTAGTCTAGCACTCGGATGTCCTGTGATTTTTCTAATCACTTACCAACAGAATCATGAACATGAAAAAAACAAAGGTGGTGAAGTAAATCGGGCCCAGGACTCTATCCGACTCTTCGATCTCTGAGAAGTCAAAGTCTCCTAGGATGATCCGGAACTGTGTGAAACTGTCCAGAGTGGTATGATGAGAATTTTTCTCTTATTGTACATGAATTACTGAAGCGAACAAGCAGACACAGTTAAGTTCTCCAGGACTCACATGCAGGCTTGGAAGGTGCTGAAGTCGTTGAGTTGTGTTCCAAACACCAGGTACGCCAGCTGAGCGTATGCCAGGAACACGATGAAGAACATGATGGCGAATCCCAGGAGGTCTTTAGCACACCGGGACACAGTGCTGGAAAGCTGGCTCATGGTCTTATTAAAATTGATGAACTTGAATAGCTGCCGAAAAAGAAGCGCAATGAGGTTTAACACTAAATGTTCACTGTGCACTGGATCAACAACCAATAGCTCAACAACAACAACAAAAAAAAAAACAGGCTCACTTTGACCCAGGCGAGAAAGACGATGATGGCGGCCATATTGTTGAACTGAACCTGCAGCCGAGCGAGTGGTCCGAAGTTCGGGTACGTGCTGTGGTTCTCCAGCAGGAACTTCAGCCTGTTGTTGACCGCTGAGGTCCTGTAGATATTCATAATGATGGCTGGCACGCTTAGCTAAGAGAGATATACACAAAGATAATCAAAAAAAATTATTTGACATGTAAGGCTTTGGGAAGTAACATAATATTTATCTTTTCAGTGATTTTTTATTTCTTGTTTAATCCATGAACCAGTTCAATCACTAGTTGGTGAGCAAGTGGGAAAAAAACAAACATGGAGGACAAAGTTTAGGATTTTTGTCTGGTTATAAAGTAAATCCTACCAATTTCACTGCCAATGATCCAATCCTGCGTTATAACTAGAATTCCCATTCACTTGAAAGAACCATTTTACTAGAACTCACACAAGTAGCTCAGATTATACTGGTTTTCCGTTTTCATGGATACAGTAAAGTCCAACAACCTCTTCATCAACAGAGGTACACCAAATCTTTGCTACATCTACATTACTGATTAGTAATTGGTTATAAGTAGTAATTAGTAATTTTTTCGATATAAGCCCAAAAACCTGTCCACATATAACATATGCCTGCCAAATAAACAGTACATCTCCATCTCTCTGGTTATAACCTGGTTATAACACTTTGTGGTTGTAAATAAATCTTTGCAGCTCAGTACTCTCTAATCCCAGTCCTGGTCTTCCTGTAACTCCCACTTTACAAGTCAAGTCATGTAGCAACTTCTAGACCGAGTAAATACCAAACAATCAGTGCAGCATTAGTTACCGTTACTATGAGCACGTCCATGCAGTTCCACAAGCTTTTGAAGTAGCGCAGGCGGTGCAGGCGGATCTCCAGCACCTCCTCCACCATGTAGTACAGCACGAAGAAGCAGAAAATAACCTCGCACAGCCCTACAAAATGGTCCCAGCTGGACACATAGCGCACCAAGCGTACAGTCTGGAACTGCCATGAGGTCACAGCGCCCCCTGTGGCTGGAAACTCCACCAGCAATCTGTAAACCATAAATCAGAGGCAATTTCTCTCGATGCTATGGGTTTAAATATTATTTGGATACTTGAAGGCAAAAATCCACATTTGAATGTTTAGTCTCTGGGCAGAAGCTTATTATTATATCAAATTAGATACTTATAAATAATTATAGTTTTTAAATAATTGTTTTTAATATAATACTAATACAATTACTAATACAATTAAACAATTATAACAAATTTGCTAAAAAAATCCTATATAGCCACCAGGCTATTTTTTTCCTAAAGGATGAAATCAGTCTCTAAATTAGTTCAGATTTCTTTCGCTTGTATTGACTGTGTACCTGACGATGCAGAAGAGGTTGATGTTGCCGTTGTAGACGGAGAAGTCAAGGAACACGGCTCTGGTGCCTCGATCCAGCCACAGGTTTGCCTTCAGCTCCTGTAGCTCTCTCTCTGACTCGTCTCTGGTGCGAGACAGATCCTGGTAAAAACCTCCTCCTCTATACGTGGACACTTCACCCGAGTAGCTGCTTTCCCCGAGGCTGACCTCTTCAGAATACACCCACCTGACACATAAACACACAGAGGAAGCCAAATGTGAATATTAATTACCACAATGGTTGAGCTTTAATATGAGCTTTGTGAAGATTCCACATTGAGTCCCTGTTTGCTGTTATAATAATCTCCATTATTTTAGGGAGATGTTTCTCTAGATTTCTGGGGGGTGTTTGTGGAGATTTGTGCTTTGTAGTGAAACGGTGATCAAAAGGGTTTGAGGTCTGAGATCTATAGCAGGAGATCTTTCACTCCAACCTATGTAAAGCTCTTAGTGTAAGTGAAGGAAAAATGTCCTACCACAAAGACATCCTATAGAATTGTGTGAAGAACCCCAAATGATACATATCTGCAGCAATGGTTTAATCATTACTGAAAGCTGTTTAATTTGGATTTGCTTATGTGTCTATAACACTATAAAATCTCCAAAACCAAACCAGCACAAATCATATTACAGCTTTTTTTACTGCACTGTTTAGACTTTTTATATTTATATTGCCCAAGTTGAGTTTCCTGATCCCGGACTTACGCAGTGCCGTTTTTCAGTCCGAACGGTTTCTTGTCCTCGTAGGCAGCTGCGTAGACGCCGTAGCAGTCGTACACTTCGTCCTTCAGCTCCTCGTGAACGGGACATGACTCGTTGAAGACTTTAACCTGACGCAGGCGCGGGACTCCCAACAGCAAATTCTCGTAATAGATCAGGCTCTGGTTCTCTGGCAGGCTCTTGTTGTTGTACCACACTTCCCAGTACATCCCATTCAGAAAAGGCCCCTCTGTGTACTGAAACAGAGCGATTACCTTGTTTTAATACAAATGCTCAGACAAAAAAATACTAATGTGTGAAATACAACAAAAAGGTCTTTACTTTCCAGAAGTCCTCCATGGTGGAGAGGCTCCTGAAGGTGGTGGCATCTCCATTTGACAGTGGTGTATCCAGGAAGAGTTGAGACATGACTTTGGTGTAGTAGTACATGTTCGTGCTCATCATTCCATATGTTACTGAAATGAAGTCATTAAAATAATTTTAAAAAAAAGTTAATGATAAAAAAAAATCTAATTTTTGTATTGAATATAAGAATTTTCCATCTTGCACCGTTTTGTAACCGTACGTTGACACAAACACGAAGCCAAAGTGTGTCATGAACAACAGCATTAACAAGTGAAATTCAAACAAACTTTAATATAATGTAAAACTCTTCAATCTGATCAGATCAAATCAGGTGCTTTTTTTTATAATTGCAATGAAGAGAAAGGCGTTCCGGCTGCGAGGCAAATCGGAGGTTATATAAACTGTACGTTATTGGTTTTATATATATATATATACTCTTTGTCTTACTATTGACAAAAAAAGGAAAAGAAAGTGGGTGATGAGGAAGCATTTGTTCCTAGCTACTATACCAAACCTGTATCAAGAGTAATTCTTTAAAATTTTTAAAATAAGAAAGATAAAAATTGGAATATTAGAAAAATGTTAACACGAGTTGCATAAAAAACCCAAGTTGCATAAATGAAACCACTTTGTTCGCAAAAGATATTTGAGAAAATTGTGCTTCACTTACAAATGCATAAGGTGATGAGGAAAAGGATATAAGTGATCATCTCTCTGAGGACATTCTTGAGGTACATCTCTCTGCTGCTGTCTCTCTCCTCCAGGAGACGTGTGCCCCACAAAACTGAAATCGATCAGAAGACGTGATAAGAGTTTAATTAGTGTATTTTGACGTACGAGGTGGTTTTTAAAAGTTTCAAGAATAGTTTTGTAACACGCCAACAGATGGCAGCATGAGGCTGCACGCACAGTCACAGGGAGCACCAAACTTCATAAGTCAGTGTGCCAAAACACAAAATACATCGTCCTGTGTACACACGGTGTACTTGCTAGTCTGACCACATCTCAGCGGACTTCGCCATTGTCCCGAAGATGAAGATCCAGCTCAAAAATTGGCCTTTTGACACTGTTTGCGGAGATCACAGAAGGTGCTTGACACGCTTCGAAAAGAAGACTTCCAGGACACATTCCAGAAGTGGCAGGAACACCGGGAGCGCCGTGTTTCCGTACTATTTCGAAGGTGCTAGCGTGTGTCATTTGTACACTAGATGCAGATGATGTTGGGACTACTTTATTAAAGCTGTATATTTCTGACTCCAGTACCTGAACAAAATACACTGATCAGCCATAACAATAAAACCACTGAGAGGTGACGTGAGTACCCCTGACTATCTTGCCACAATGGCATCTTTCAATAGGTGGGATCTATTATACAGCAAGTACACACTCAGTCCTCAATGCTGATGTTTTGGAAGCAGTAAAAATGGGCAAGCATAAGGATCTGTGCTTCTCTGATCAAAGGCTTGAGGACAATGCCAGAGCAGTTTAAAAGAGCAGGTCTTTTACAATGTTCTCGGCATTAAGTGTTTAATCTCTAGCAAAATTGCACTAACTGGTCAGGGAACGGTTTGAGGAGCATGGCAAAATGTCTTGACTTGCCCTCTGATTTTTTAAGATCCAAACGAGAATCTGCAGGATATGCTCTACAAACGAGTCAGATTCATGGAGATGCGACTTTGCAACCTACAAGACTTTCCCAATCAACCTTCTACTGTTCTTCATCTGTCTGCCAAGTTAAACATGCTCCTGAGGTACCAGTGATCATTTTTCTTTCTTCGTCTCCGATTGGCCTGATTCATCCCCGAAGCCTTACCCATGGATGGATTTCTCTCCAGTTGGAGATCACTCTGTGCATCTGAGGATGGTTCCACATGAACCGCCGAAAGATGCATGAAGTTACTGAGCCACCTAAAGACTATGAGGGTGGATTTGGACTGCAGTCACTAAACCACACACCTTAACAACGATTAAACTAGAATGAATGAGCATTCAGTGGCACCTAGATGGAGAGGGCTTCCATTTTGAGTCCTTATACTATCTAAAGGAAGTTTTTTTTGCCAACGTCACCACTGGTACTAATGTCCAAAACGGTCCTACTTTATAACATATGTGTATATATATATGTCTGTACAGCTGCTTTGGGACAATATCCATAGTTCAAAGTGCTATACAAATATAAGTTAATTGGATATGGAAGGATCTGATGCTAGGATCTTGTTGCCAGATACCACGGGACCCCTCCAGAAGTCTTGTGGAGTCCATGCCCCATTGGCAGGTGGTTTCAAAGACTGATCTGTGTAAAGTGTTTAAGAAGACGACTATACGTATATAAAGATACAGATGGATAAAATCTAAGATTTCCAGTCAAATGTATTATAATACCAGATTCTTAGTGAATTGTGATGTTTATTCCAGATGTGGGAATAAATGTGGGTGGAGAAGAGTGATAGCAGGAGTGATTTGTGATAGTAGGGTAGCTGCAAAAGTGAAAGGGAAAGTTTATAGGACTGTGGTGAGACCTGAGATGTTGTATGGATTAGAGACAGTGGCATTGAGTAAAAGACAGGAGGTGGAGCTGGAGGTAGCAGAGCTAAAGATGTTGAGGTTTTTGTTGGGAGTGACGACGATGAACAGGATTAGAAATGAGTTTATTAGAGGGACAGCACATGTAGGACGTTTTGGAGACAAGGTGAGGGAGGTGAGATTGAGATGGTTTGGACATGTGCAGAGGAGGGACATGGGGTATATCAGTAGGAGAATGCTGAGGATGGAGCCACTAAGAAGGAGGAAAAGAGGAAGACCAAGGAGGAGGTTTATGGATGTGGTGAGGGAAGACATGCAGGTAGTTGGTGTGAGATAGGCAGATGTAGAGGACAGAGGGGTATGGAGACGGTTAAACCGCTTTGGTGACCCCTAATAGGAGCAGCCGAAAGAAGAAGAAGAATTTGAGAAATGAGAAAACTTTAATAGTGCACTTAAAGAGTTGTAATGCAAATGTGTTGATGGTGAAGGGTTCAGAAGGCATGCATTACGTCTGATTTTCTCCAGGATCCTCGCTCTCAAACCGGGCGGCTCCTGGTGGAGCCCGTCAGCGGGAGGAGTCGGGTACAGCCCGCGGTGGATGCGCGCGTTGCTTCCGCCGGCGAAGCTCCCGAGACCGCTGATGCCGCTGCCGCTGCTCGAAGTGTCGGACAAAGACCTCCGTCCCGGGCTCCAGTTCGCATCCATGCCCTCTTCCGGCTCAAATCCCGGGTTGTCCCGGCTCCACGCCTGTCTCGAGCTGGAGCTGGACGCTGGAGAAGGCTGATCCTCCGGGACACCGAGCCCCACTTCTCCCTGGGGCTCCATCCTCTCCATCTCCAGACCTTCATCCGGCAGAGGCTGCGTCTGCGTCTGCGATGGCTTCTGCGCATGCGCAGAGCTCGACGCTCTGGCTGCTTGACAACGGCTTCGACTGGAGCTCATTTCGGTTACAAAGTTTCCGAACACGTGTTCAGTGACTTAATAATACTGTAAAATATTGCAAAAAAATACTTTTTATTACCCTTACTGATTAAAGTAACAAGGAAAACCCTACAAAAAAAATCCGAAAAACTTCAGTCTGGAAGTGAAAACGGTTTTTGTGCAAGAAAACAAGCAAAAAAAACAAATGTACGAAAAAGAAAAACAACTTCACATCAATTTCATTATATTTTCAGACACCCAGGTGCTTCTTACTTTGGGAAAAAGTCGAGAAACTCTCCTCCCGTCCCGCATCAGCCAGCCATCTTGTTCCCTCTAGTCTTCCCCAAAATCTCCTCGGCTGTATCCCAAATAGCGCACATTTTTACTAAGTAGCATGCACGCTCGTGCGAACTACCCATAAGAACTGACGTAGTGTTTCCATCACTTTCTAGTTAAAGTCAATGCGATTGAGACGCGGCCCGGGTCCCATTGGAATAAGATTTGACCGCATATGGCGTCTGCTTCTTGAACATCTGGAAACATCTTGTACTTTCACTTAGTCACAATTTTTTTTTTTTTTTCATTTTTGCTTGAACCCTTATTTAAATGTTGACCA
Organism: Silurus asotus; assembly: GCA_024362625.1. Lineage (NCBI taxonomy): Eukaryota > Metazoa > Chordata > Actinopteri > Siluriformes > Siluridae > Silurus > Silurus asotus. The sequence continues at coordinate 287,648 of MU551713.1, forward strand.
AATTAGACTAATTTAGTTTATTTTCTTCTTTAATATATAATAAACATCTTATAATTTAATGCTTTAACATTTTATTATGAGTTCCAAAAGAAACATAAATTCGATGCATAAGTTGTCAAACACGTCGTTTTACACTATTTTTTAGTGAAATTTGAAACTCTACCACTAATAGATTGAATAACCAAAGTATGTTTGGCTTCTGTTGTTGCTAGACAACTGTCCACCCTCACCCATGACTTTGATTGGACAAGAATAATGACATACAGTTTACCCAGCCAATCGGTTTTCACCATCTCATCCTCTCTAAACTACTTTAATTACACGATTATATGCACGACTATGCTGCTGAGCTATTCGGTCAAAAGTATGTGGACAACTGACCATCACTTCCATATGTAGTATGTACAGTGTGCAAATCATGTACTTTAGTTAAATTAGAGATACACAAAGTATTTGCCTTTAAATGTACTCAAATATGCAAAGTACTATGATTTATAATGGCTATAATGTATCATTTTTGACACAAGATTCTTTACTTAATTAACTCAGTTTATGTAAAGAGACTCTTAGCATGCCAATCTATCAATAGAATGATATTAATGAATCAAACACTAATTGATATCAATTAAAATTATCATGAGCCCAAAATCTACTTAAAAAAAACACGAAAATAAAACCATGGGTGTTGTGTGTTGTGGTGAGTTTGAGTCTGGAGTTTCTTCCATTATTTTATTTCTTTTAAAATGTTCTGCTTGCTGTTAAACTGATGCCGAACTGTATGTTGATGATCCACCAAGCACCAGTTTAAAACAGATCTAGCGCTCAACCCTGATTGGTGGATCGCTGCGTGTTTGTCCAGTTGAGTTCTTATCCGTTTATAAATAAAAAAGTCGACTGATATCACAAAAATTAGTTGACTTCAAAATTTAGTGAAGTTAAAATCTCCCCAAATGGAAATACTTCAGTAAAGTACAGATACATGGAGAAGCTAATCAAATACAGTAACATATTACATTTACTTCATTATAAATGCCTTTGTACAAAACCATTAAAATCTCATTTCACTGAAACTGAGGCCCAAACCTGTTCCAGCATGGAAATGATATTGTGCACAAAGAAAGCTCGATTAAAATATCATGTGAAAGAACCTGACAGTTCTGCACTGATTCATGGGAACAACGAGAGCTTTATGAAGACATTATGTGGAAGAACTAGAGAGTTTTACACCTAGTGATGGGCTTAAAGCAAGCTCCGCCTTCTACCTAAAAACTCAAGAACTATGAGAATGGATATAGATTCTAATTAATATAAACAGTGTGCCACAATTTGGATGAACATTTCGGCATTCATCTATCTATCTATCTATCTATCTATCTATCTATCTATCTATCTATCTATCTATCTATCTATCTATCTATCTATATTGATATATTGATATATATAAAATATATATATATATATATGTATGTATGTATTGTTACTTAATAACATAGAAAGACGTCTGTGTTTTATTTTTTGTTTGCTCATTTGTTTTATTAATTATTAGACAATATATTAGTGAGAACAGATGCTTGTAAGTAGCTCAGTGGTAAAGGTTCTTACTGATGTAAATTTTGTAGATTTACGCATCATTATTGCCGATCTGTCACACACTGTGCTGTATCCTGCCTGACTTTACCTAATAAGCTGGGATATACAAATAAATAAGAATTTCAATGTGCTTTAGTGTATATGTGACAAGTAAAAGTCTCTTTCTTTACTAATTGTTACTAGCTGCTGTAGCATATATTACTGCTTCTGATACACGACATTAAAAATTAAATATAAAGAGAGAGAAAGTATGAGGTGTCAACCATTACCAACAAAAACTATTCACAAAATTGCTTAAAAAGACAAATAACATACTTTAGAATGTGCTAAAAACATTCAATGCCAACTTTGTAGGTTGTGTGTATTTTTTACAAAACAAAGTCAATTATGTTCAATTATATATTACTAATCTATTATTATAATACTTATAAATCATGATAGATAGATAGATAGATAGATAGATAGATAGATAGATAGATAGATAGATAGATAGATAGATAGATTAAATAATAAATAATTGTTAAACTTTGTTTTGGTTTTAAAAAAGGACTGAAAAAAGCACATAAGACAGCAGTAATATTTCTGCTCGATAGATGGCGCTGAAACATGTGGCGAGGTTTTAAAGCGTCACTTCCGGTGACGTGGCTTCAGTGTGAACGCCTCCTGCTTGCTGGAACTGCTTGGTGTCTTTCTGGTGTCCATTAACCAAACCGGCTCGGAGACATTTTTCTTTTCTTTTTTTTCTTTTCTATTATTTTTTTTGTGTAACCTGGTCGATGGCGGAGATGGAGACTTCTGCAAGCTCACACAAGAAGCAGAAACTGAGCAACGCGCTTCAGAACTGGGTGAGCAAACTGAGCTGATCCCAACTTACTGCTGTGCAGGGGTCCATAAAGGGTTCGAACCGGGGTTCCATCCGGGGTTCCATCCAGTGTTCGAACCGGGGTTCCATCCGGGGTTCCATCCAGTGTTCGAACCGGGGTTCCATCCGGGGTTCCATCCGGGGTTCCATCCAGGGTTCGAACCGGGGTTCCATCCAGGGTTCTTTCCAGGGTTCCATCCAGGGTTCGAACCGGGGTTCCATCCAGGGTTCTTTCCAGGGTTCCATCCAGGGTTCGAACCGGGGTCCATCCAGGGTTCTTTCCAGGGTTCGAACCGGGGTTCCATCCAGGGTTCTTTTCAGGGTTCCATCCAGGGTTCGAACCCGGTGTCCATCCAGGGTTCCATTAATGATTAGATTTATGGTTCCATACAGTGTTAGATCCACGGTTAGATCTATGGCTCCATTCAGGGCTCCATTCAAGTTTACATCCAGCATCCAGGGATAGATCCAGGGTTTCATCCAGAGCAACATACATGTTTCCAACCTAAGATGGATCCAGTGTTAGATCCACGTTTAGATCTATGGTTCCATTCACGGCTACATTCAAGTTTACATTCAGGTTTACATCCAGGGTTAGAGCTATGGTTTCATCCAGAGCTACATACATGCTTGCATTCAGGATTAGATCCAGGGTTTCATCCAGAGCAACATACATGTTTCCAACCTAAGATGGATCCAGTGTTAGATCCACGTTTAGATCTATGGTTCCATTCACGGCTACATTCAAGTTTACATTCAGGTTTACATCCAGGGTTAGAGCTATGGTTTCATCCAGAGCTACATACATGTTTGCATCGCATCCAG
>MU551713.1:290948-319799 GCA_024362625.1 Silurus asotus
AACACATTTTCCACAAAATAACTAAGGCATTAAAAAAAACATTATTTTCCAGAAAACACACTGATCCAAATTAGAGAACAATTTCAGATTCCTCCCAGTTATTGGTGTTAATCTGGTACCTGGTGCTAATTTCCTTAATTATCTGTCAACTCCTATTTAACTGGCAGCCTAACTTCCAGTTTTACTGACTCTGCAAGATGGTGGGCCGTTCTAAAGTGACTAAAAGTCTCCGGCAGCAGGTTGTCCAGATGAAGGCCAAAGGGATGACCCTATCAGCCATAGCAAGACAAGTTGGTCGTTTAAAATCTGGGACTTCAAGAATATTAAATCTTTACAACATCACAAACTCATTCAGGTGTGCCAAGAAGGCTGGTCGTCCACAGAAGACAAATACAAGAGAGGACAGGATACTGTGGTCCACTGGTCCAAAGTTCACATCAGTGATAAAAGCAAGTTAAATTAATTTTGGTCTGATGGGAAACATTATGTTCGGCGACAAACTGGAGAAAGACTGAACCCAAAGTGTGTAAAGAAGTCAGTGAAAAGTGGAGGAGGAAGTGTCATGGTTTGGGGCATGTTTTCTGCAGGAGAATTTGGGCCTCTTGTACAGCTACATGGCAGAGTGAACGCAAATGTTTATCAGAACCTTCTTCAACAACATATGGTTCCTTCCATGCGTTCATCACCCAATCAGCCCGCAGTGTTCATGCAGGACAACGCTCCATGTCCCACAGCAAAACAGGTGAAGCAGTTCCTTGAAACTGAAAACATTGAAATAATGACATGGCCTGCACAGAGTCCTGATCTCAACCCAATAGAGAACCTCTGGAAAATCCTTGGTGACAAAGTTATGGCCAAGAAACCTACTACAGTCACCGATCTGTGGAGGAGACTGGAAGAAGAGTGGACCAAAATCACACCAAAACAGTGTGAGAGACTGGTGCTGTCCTGTGGGTGGAGATGTGCTGAAGTTATTCAGAGCAGAGGCCTGAACACTTCCTACTAATTGCTGACTGTTTTACACTTCAGAAAATTTTGTTGTAATCTTTTTCCATTGTTGTTCTCTAATTTTGATCAGTGTGTTTTCTGCAAAAGAATGTTTTTTTTAAATGCCTTAGTTATTTTGTGGAAAAGGTGTTGTGGTAGCATGGTATAGACAGGAGAAAAACTCCTCCAACTGTTGAGCGGTGAAGATGACATTATTTCAGAATTGTTTATAAATTGTTCTCAATTTTTCATCGCCTGTGTGTGTGTGTGTGTGTGTGCGTGTGCGTGTGTGTGTGTGTGTGTGCGTGTGCGTGTGTGTGTGTGTTTGTGTATATATCTCTCTGAATATCTCTCTGAATCCAATTACACACACATCCAGGTTAGATCCATGGTTCCATTCAAGGCTACATTTAGGTTTCATCCAGGATTAGATCTATGGTTTCATCCAGAGCTACATACATGTTTGCATCCAGGGTTATATATTGGGCTACATCCAGGTTTACCTCTGGAGTTCCATCCAGGATTGGATTCAGGGAGATTTTTTTTCCATTGGAAATTTAGATTTGCTCTTTAATAAAGAAAAAAAGAACTTCTTATCCGATTACTCAATTAATCGCTGTTTAAACAGCCCAAAAAGAAACTCCTGACTCTAACTTGCCACAACATCCATTGCCTTATTTGTTAAAAAGTATTTAAGTTTTAGTATCATGAAAAGTATATTAGATATCAATCAGTGTTTGGCTCATTAATATCATTCTAGTAATAGATCGGTGTGATAAAAGTCACATTGGAGTCTTTTCACATCAACTAAGTTGATTAAGCAAATTGACAAAAAATGATAACAGGAACATTATAGCCACAATTAATCCTAGTTCTTTTGGATACTTAAGTACGTTCAAGGACATATTTTTGATCTTTTATTCAGGTGAAAGTTTAAAGAGAGCACGTTTGCTGGATTTTAGTACGTGTATCTTTTTTTTTTTTACATCAACGCCGTCACGCTCGTCATCTCATAACTCTTTAGCTACCCGAGCCTAGTTTCTGTCTCTGTGTGCCTCTGTTTACGACACAAGGGGTTTATTGTTCTTTACACCATACAGTGAAATTCTTACTCTGTGATTCCTCCAAGCAGCCTATGAGGGACATTAAGGACAAAACAAAAAATTGTCACAAATTAGTGACGTGCAAGTGCAAGAAACAGGAGTGAGTGTGGGGATAAAGTGTGCAGTGTTTAACGTTCCATCATAGAAAGACAGAAGTCCCTCAGAAGAGTGACTGGGTCTCTCGGTGTTCACTTTGTGTAATGTGTGGGAATATGTGGTCAATGTTGGTATTAGCATAGTGTGTGTAGGAAGGATGGGTTAATCTGCGTGATGGTTTGGTTGGATAGATGTCTTTCACGAGCCTGATGGCCTGTGGGTCAAAGCAGTTTTCTATTCTAGATGTTAGCACACCTCTATTTATACAGCTATATAGAAAAAGTGTACGTTTATTGCCTATAAGTTTGTTCCTCATTGTGTGTCCCTAATGAGTGAGCCAGTGGCGACTGTGGCAAGGAAAAACTCCCTGAGATGGCATGAGGAAGAATCCTTGAGAGGAATCAGACTCAAAAGGGAAACCGTCCTCATCTGGGCGGCACCGAATGTCCATCCAACGTAGTTACAGTACATTGTTGCGGTGTACTGTAATAGGTGCGTAAATGCGGATCTATTCATGCAAACTGTCCTGATTACAGTCCGAATCAGTCCTCAAAAATTCTTGAGTTGCTCAGTGACTCCAGGGATCTTTAGGCACAAAGTGGTCTCAATTGAGAAGGATTTCATCCAGGGAGGGGACGTCAGGATGAACCAGGAAGATCTGAAGAAAAGAAAAGAAAGGACAGGAAGGGCATGTTTATGAGACAGAGAGGAGACGGTAGACTGTGTATCATCAGCATAGGAATGGAAGGTAATACCATGTTTATGTATGATTCCACCCAGAGCCAGCATAAATAAAGAGAAAAGCAGTGGGCCTAAGGCAGATCCTTGCAGAACACCAAACTTTTCCTAAGAGAGTGTGGAAAACTCACTATTTACATCAACAAACTGATAGCAATCAGTCAAATAAGACCTAAGACAGAAGAGAGCTATTCCAGCAGCATTTTCTAGTCTAACAAGGAGGAGATTATGATCAGTGGTGTCAAAAGCTGCACTAAGGTCGAGGAAAACAAGTAAGGAGACAAAACTCTGATCAGAGGCCCATAGCAGGTCATTTACCACTTTAACCAGTGATGTCTTTGTGCTATGATGAGGCCTTAATCCTGACTGATACATTTCATAAATGGTATTACTAAATAGGTATGTCATATTACAATCTACAATTGTGCTACAATCTATACTAGAATCTTGGCGATAAAGGGGAGGTTTAATATTGGCCTGTTTAAGAAGAAGGAGGATCATAGGGTGATGTATAAGAGTGGAGGAAGGTGCACACAGGTGGACTATGGGCTATGCAGGAGATGCAACATACAGTAGATTGGATACTATAAGGTGTTGGCAGGGGACAGTGTAGCTAGACAGCATTGGATGGTGATCTGTAGGATGGTTTTGGAGATGAAGAAGAGGAGGAGAGTGAAGACTAAAAGAAGAATAAGATGGTGGAAACTGAAGGAGGAAGACTGTAGTGTGAGATTCAGGGAAGAGGTCAGACAGGGGCTCGGTGGTGGTGAAGAGGTGCAGGATGATTGGGAAACTACTGCAGGAGTGATGAGGGAGACTGCTAGAAAGGTACTTGGTGTGACATCTGGAAATAGAAATGAAGACAAGGAGACGTTGTGGTGGAATGAAGACGTGCAGGAGAGCATAAGGAGAAAGAGGTTGGAGAAACAGAATTGGGATAGACAGAGTGATGAGAAAAGTAGGCCGGAGTACAAGGAGATGCAGCAGCAGGTAAAGAGGGATGTGGCGAAAGCCAAGGAAAAGGCATATGAGGCGCTGTATGAGAGGTTTGACACTAAGGAGGGAGAAAAGGATTTATACAGATTGGAGTATTTGCTGTGCTCTTGCATCTCTTAAAGTGCCAGAGCACAGCAATTATTCCAATCCAACTTTTAGAAATTTCCAATGCAAGCAATATTATCCAAAAAATACAATACAGCCTTAAGTATTATGCTTTTATTATTTATAAAAATTATAGTATAAAAGTGAGTACTCCTATTGATTAGGCAATTTCTCTGCTATATAAATATCTATTTTCTAATGAATTATTTCTGTGTTTTTCTGTGCAATAATACTTTATTTATTTTTCTATGTATAAATGTGCAGTAACACTCATTTTATAATTGTTTATTTTATTTTTAAGTGTAGTATTTATTTTTTTATTTGTATTTAAATGTATTTTATTTTATATTTTTTTATCAATTTTTTATCAATTTTTTTATTTTTTTAAATGTGCAGCTGAAAGCTTCTGTGACCAAACCAAATTCCTTGTAAATGCAAACATACTTGGAAATAAAGCCTTTTTTTGATTCTGAATTACCTCCTATTGTGTGTCTATTGTTTTTCTTGTTGCAATATTTCAAGTAAAAATATCAAATCCAGCCATAAAAAAAACATGTTTAGTTGAAACCTGATCATTTACATGTTCTAATGTATTAATTGTTCATTCTAAATGTCCATTAAAGCTCAGTATGTTTTTCCAACACGTTTAATGTAGACGCTTGATTCTCGATATTACCATTATAAACTTTTTATAGTTAAGAAAACGGGATCACGTGTGTTTCAGGGCATGCAGCGAGCTACTAACGTGACCTATCAAGCTCATCACGTGAGCCGAAACAAACGTGGGCAAGCCGTCGGGACGAGAGGAGGCTTCCGGGGATGCACCGTATGGCTCACAGGTACTGATTTACAAAAATTGGATGCATGAACATCCATAGGCAAACCAGTCAATCGGGGTCTTACTAATGTAAATGATCGAATTTGATTTTTCCGTATATTAAATTGTTTTTAATCAATTTAATTTGTGCCGATTGAATCGATCACTCAATTGAATTAATATAATAAAAACGTGTATTGCAATAATTTAATTTATATTATTTCTATGTATTTGATTTTTTATTTATTATTTATTTTATTTTTATTTTTGATACCAATAAATTGCGTTTCTTCCCTTTAAACGTACCAAAATTGAACCGAACTGTGAATTTTATTGCCTTTTAAACCTCTAATATCTAGAATTGAAATAGGATTTTATTTAGGATTTTATTTTAATTAGGATTTGTTGCTTTGTGGTATTTTCTTGGTGCCCACAAAGTTTAATCACTGAAAAGAGTGTGTTTATCAGTTCTACCAAAGTTTAAAAAAGAAACCCAGCCTGTGTCCTGTGAGTTGTTGGTTGCCTTCTTGATCTCCTATTAGACCAAAAGGGCATGATTAAGTTGTTGTTTGGTCTCCAGAAGCTCTTGGATGTGAGCGCTCGTCTCTCCACAGGCCTTTCAGGAGCGGGCAAGACGACGGTGAGCATGGCACTAGAGGAGCACCTGGTGTGTCACGGGATCCCCTGCTATACTCTGGATGGTGACAATATCAGACAGGGCTTGAACAAAAACCTGGGTTTCAGCCCCGAAGACCGAGAGGAGAACATCCGGCGTATCGCTGAGGTGGCCAAGCTGTTCGCCGACGCCGGGCTCGTGTGCATCGCCAGCTTCATCTCACCATACAGCAGGGTGAGTGTGTGTGTGTATATATGTGTGTGTATATATGTGTGTGTATATATGTGTGTGTATATATGTGTGTGTGTGTGTGTGTGTGTGTGTGTGTGTGTGTGTGTGTGTGTGGTGAACTTAATTTATCAGCAATGCTCAGTCTTTGCAAAGTCAATCCCCATTGTTAAAATTGCTATGCAAATATAACTGAATTGAATTAAATAGATTAATATATAACATATAGGATTGTGTGACTATAGAATTAGGGGTCACCTAAATGGACTTTTCCAGCCATATGTGGTTCTTTCCCAAAATTTTACCTCAGAGTTGGAGGCAAACAGTTGTATAGGACGTCCTAGGATGCGGTAACGTTAAACTTTCCCTTCCATCAAACTCTTCCAGCATGACCTTAATCCCTGTGCACAAAGCCAGCCCAATCCAGATATGGTTTATATGGATTGAAGTGGAAGATCTTGCTGCTATAGAGCTCTGACCTCAACCCTGTTGGATGAATTGGAACGCCGAACCCTACATGAGTACTTGACTTTATGAACACCCTTGTGGTTGTTTGTAAACCCTTGCCCATTCTTCCTGTTCCTAACACGTCAACTTCGAGGATAAAAAAAAAATGTTCACTTATTGCTTAATTTATCTCGCACATTACGAGGTGCTATGACGAAGAAAAAATGTTCCTCACTTCACCGCTCATAATGTTAGTGTCATAAGGTTTTGTCTGGTTGGTGTATAAACACGTTTTAACAAAATAAATAACTAAGAGGTAGATGAAAACAAAAGTGTTTGAGTGCGAGATCCCTGATCTTTTCTCAGTAAAGTGAAGACAACATGCCCATATGAACAGAGGCACAGATCTTCCACATTTGTTTAGTAGCTGCATCATTTTTGGCTGCATTTAGTGCTGTAACGTTAATATTTGCTCTGCCAGGCAAAAACAGGTTTGTGCCCAACTTGAAAAAATGAATGATATTATCAACTGTATTGCACTTTTCATGACACTGGAAAATTCCTGCTATAGCTTTCTGCGCTTAAATTGTGTATTTCTGGTCTTTCTGTGTAGGACCGCCTGAACGCGAGGAAGATCCACGAAGCAGCAGGCCTCCCGTTCTTCGAAGTTTTTGTGGATGCACCACTGGATGTGTGCGAGCAAAGAGACGTGAAGGGTTTATACAAGAGAGCCAGAGCTGGAGAGATCAGAGGTAAAGACCCGCTCCTTAAAATCGGATGTAATGTTTTAATAAGGCGTGTATGAGATATATTTGGATCTTCCCTAACAGCGTAGTTATGATAAGATATGGTTTATTTTGTGTAAAGAAGTTTAATCCAAACGCATGTTGGATACAGCTTTACTGTATGGGCAACCAATGGTATTGAGCATCCCATTCTACATTCTACTTACTGCTACCACATCCAAAGATGTCTTATACAATTGTGTGCCTCCAACTTTGTGGTAACAGTTTGCAGAAGAATTACATATGGTGTAAAAAAAAAAAAAAAAAAAAGTGTGCCAATACTTTTGTTCAAATATTGTAGAAATACCTAAAATTACGAAACAGAAACGCACAAGGATGAGAACAACGTGGCCCAAAACAGTGAAAGATACATATACATCATATGCACTGTGAGTGAACTTAGACTTGGACAAGACCTAGAAATCTGTGTGGGCTGAAAGCTGTATTAACGTGTTGATTCAAAATCCCCCCATTTATTTCCTCTGCAGTGTGAGAAAGTGAACTGTAAGAGCCTTCCAACGTGTTGTGGTAACACTTAGAGAAAGGGAAGTAAGGCACAGATGCTATCGTTGCAATTTTGGAGGAAGTACTTACTCGTTTGCAAAAGTTTGAATTTCTGCCATTAGTGTCATATGTTTTTACTTGAAAGGTGTTTTAATGCCAGCTGCCCTTAGCATGTCCTCTTAATCCTTTTTTAATGAGACTTCAACTCGTTCTGATAAGACCTGGATTGAAGGGAATATATTACTTTCTTTTTCTCGCGTAATTTGTTCATTTGCAAAAGTCAAGTTTATTTCTATAGCGCTTACAACAGACATTGTCTCAAAGCAGCTTTACAGAAATCAACCGTTAAGGTGAATGGTGTGTATTTATCCCTGATGAGCAGCCGTGGTGACTGTGACAAGAAAAAACTCCCTTAGATGACATGAGGAAGAAACCTTGAGAGGAACCAGACTCAAAAGGGGAACCCATCCTCATTTGGGTGACATCAAGAGTGTGATCATTGTCTTTAAACAATACAGAACACTGGAGAGAGAGAACTAACATGATTACTTTGTGGTTAATATTTGTGGTTATAAAACTAGGAGCTACTGAGCAACTCGTATAATAGCTCAACATTTTCAATCATCACAGATCCAACACCAGCTTCTCCACGCCAGAGCCTTTAAGCACTCGAGGAGGTCCAATGTCAAAAGTCCACACATGAAGTGATCTAGCTGGCACTGGAACGTCTCTGGGTGGTATGGGAAGTTTTAGCAACATAGCTGCAAGTTGGGACAGGACCATGTTGACTATTTTGGAGCATCACTTCTTCTGGCTGTATGTGTCAGAACTGAGGTGACCAGTTGCTGAGGTTTTGGAGGAGGAATGTCGTACTATATGTGTCTTATACAGGATTCCAGCTGCTCACAGATTTGGAGTATAAAAAGCCTGAGGCTCCTGAGCTACTGCTATAGAGACAAATAGTTAGTTCTGACTGGTTTATGGTTGTTTCTGACTGATTTATTAATTTATTTCCATCACCCACTAATTCATAATTATCGGTTATGAGAATTATCGGTTATTATTCTTTCTTCTCATATCGCAGTAATGTTAGGAAATTGCGGTCAAAGCACAAGGTCAACGATGATACACCCCTGGTACACAGAAGGTTATGGGCTTTGCTCAAGGGCCCAAGATTGTCAGCTTGGCGATACTGGGGCTCGATCCATGGACCTTCGGATCAGTAACCCAGAGCCTTAATCAGTGAGCTGGTTTATTGGGGTCACCAATTATCAGTCATCAACTGATTCATTTGAGTCACCGGCCTATTTGTCAAGTCTCATTTATCATCAATTAAGAATAACAGCTGTCAACAACTGACACATGGTAGTTCCTTATTGATTCATGTCAGTCACTGATTGACCAAGTTAACATACTTTTATGTTTTTATTACAGGGTTCACAGGAATCGACTCCGAGTACGAGAAGCCCGAGGCTCCCGAGCTGGTGCTGAAAACCGACTCCTGCAGCGTAAACGAAAGTATCCAACAGCTGCTCGATCTTCTGCAGGAGAGAGTAAGCAAACAGGGCATGCCAATACAACACAATACAACACACACGTGTTATATATATATATATATATATATATAAATCCAGAAATCACAATATATGATTTTTAAACTATTTATTTGTATGATACAGCTGCAAATAAGTATTTGAACACCTGTCTATCAGCTAGAATTCTGACCCTCAAAGACCTGTTAGTCTGCCTTTAAAATCTCCACCTCCACTACATTTATTATCCTAAATTAGATGCACCTGTTTGAGGTCGTTAGCTGCATAAAGACACCTGTCCACCCCATACAATCAGTAAGAATCCAACTACTAACATGGCCAAGACCAAAGAGCTGTCCAAAGACACTAGAGACAAAATTGTACACCTTCACAAGGCTGAAAAGGGCTACGGGGAAATTGCAAGATCTCACCTCATGGGGTTTCAATGATCCTAAGGAAGATGAGAAATCAGCCGAGAACAACATGGGAGGAGCTGGTCAATGACTTGAAAAGAGCTGGGACCACCGTTTCCAAGGTTACTGTTGGTAATACACTAAGACGTCATGGTTTGAAATCATGCATGGCACGGAAGGTTCCCCTACTTAAACCAGCACATGTCCACGCATGTCTTAAGTTTGCCATTGACCATTTGGATGATCCAGAGGAGTCATGGGAGAAAGTCATGTGGTCAGATGATCTATTTTCTTGTGAGACCAACTTAAATGCCTTTAAAAAAACATGTAAATAAATAAATACATGCACGTGTTTATACACAATAGGTACAACGATCTTAAATGTCAGATGTAATACGTGCTAATGTGGTGCATGTCAGTCAAAAATGAGACTCTCAAATGGCAGGGTTTACCAACTACTCATTTATGTAATGCTGTAATTACACCTATTTATAAAGCACGACGTGCAGGTTCTGATGCTTATATCGTTTGCCTTAGGGCCAAAAGCAAAAATCATTACGGACAATGTTGCGTTTGCGCTACAGAAATACAAAAGAATGCTAATCCTGGGTGTAATAAGCTGACTGTAGCATTCCTTCACGAGATGAATGAACATTCTTTCAACAAGTGATTGTCTCCTTTTAGGACATTGTTCCTGTAGACGCTTCTTATGAGGTGAAAGAGCTTTACGTGCCTGAGAACAAGCTGGACTTGGCCAAGGCTGATGCGGAGACTCTTCCTGCCGTTGAGATTGGAATGGTAACTTTTATATACACACACACACACACACACACACACACACACACACACTATACCATCCGTAGACTTTCTTTGCACACTATTTGCTGTCCGATACCGATACTATCACACGACTTGTTCCTAGGCTCATCTATAGCATTTATTTGCATCTACGCCGCTTGTCTATTGTTTAATTGAGTTCGGAACTCATTCAGTGTGTTTCTTCCATTTCGAGTAGGTTATATAACATTTCTGTTTACTATCGGTAGAAGAATGCTGAGGAAGGACCCGCCAGGAAGGAGAAAAAGAGGAGGGCCAAGGAGGAGGTTTATGGATGTGGTGAGGGAAGACATGCAGGCAGCTGTAGAGGACAGGGGGGTATGGAGACGGCTGCTCCGCTGTGGCAGATTCTATTGGAAGAAGATGATATAACATTTATGAAACAGTTGAATGGCGACTAGAGTGGTTATTTATGTCGCTAAAAACCATAGTTATTATAGAGAAACACAGTATAACAGAGCGCTGCACCACAGAACGGAATCTCATACAGCGAGAATGAATGTTATTACTAAAGCAAGAAACCCAATAAACCTTTTTTATTTAAAGACCCTGGGGGTTTTCATGCAAATTGTGTGTATTTGTTCTCTGGAAAGAAAAAGCAAAAGTAAAAAATGTTTCATAGGAAATCTTAACACCTGTTTTGAGCCTTTCCTCTATCAGTCATTGTGGAATAGAAAAATGAAAACGGCTGTTAAATCCGCACGTATATATTGGAGCTTTGCGCAGTTTGCTACAGATGCGAAAATCTAGACGTTATCGTACGCCTGCTAGATGGCCCCGGCGTCACCAACTCCAATCTGATCGTTTAAAGCAGCACCTACAAGCAGCGTTTACTTTATGCTAAGGCCTCGAGTAAGATTTATTTTTCTTTGTTGAAAAGGGGTGTCTGCCAGCTGCCATATATTCAAATGTATATAAGCTTTAACATACATACCATAATTCCCGGACTATTAGACGCACCCAAATACAAGCCGCACCTGTGAAATGAACTTTACACAGGCTTTGATGAAAGACAGTGACTGTTACACGGCTTGTATCTAAACAGTAGCCTACCAAGAAAGTCATTGTTCACTGTCTTCCTCCTTCCTTTCACAACTATTTCTCTCGGGAGTTTTTCTTTTGGCATCGTCGTGCGTTTAAAAATCACCATCGGTGAATCTTTTCTCCTGATGCCGTGCATCTCAGAACACAGGTGGTGTGTTTTTTAATGCCTGGTTGTTTTCAGCGTGACGAATGATTCGCATTTCCTGTTGCCAGTCCGAGTGAGAGGCAGAGTGAGAGGCCCGATTCAGTGGGAGCGCATCTCATTTAATATTAAGAATTTCATTGGTTAACCTGAACCTGTTCGGCAATTTCATTGGTCTAATGTTATGGGGCTCAGTGTTATGGCTTGAAGCTTGTGAAATCGGGAAAATTCCAAGAAAATACATAAATTAGAGGAGGCCTGGGATGCAATCGGCGTTCACATTCATTCCAAGGGCGGCCAATAGGGATGAGGTCAGAGCTCAAACCAGATCTTTGAGGATTTTGCATTGTCATGCTGGAACAAGTTTGGGTCTCCTAGTTGATTGCATATGGCTGGGAAACTCAGGTGTCCCAATACTTTTGTCCATATAGTGTATGATCTACCAAAGTTTGATCCGCCACTGTACTTCACTACGATTGCGTAACTTCATACTGGTGTTGGATGTTCTGATATCTCAATTGCTTGTAGGCGTCTCATGCTTGCTCAATCTGAAGTAAATGGGTTGGTGAAAAATGTTTCATGTCTGTAGATCTGAGTCTGAGATATAGACTAATATAAAGTCTTCTGTGGAAATAATGCTCCAATCTTCATATTCTTGGCACAATCAACATTATTAAGAAGAAATAGGTGGAATTTCTTTAGAAATTCTAAAGTAGAACTGCTGTATATGATCATAGACTTGATCAGTTTCGTTTTCAGACTTTGGGGGCGGAGTTTAGGGAAAGGAACCATGTGAAATCATGCTAATCTCTTCTTGTGGTTGTCTGAGTAATTTGTCCACAGAATGTTCTAGAATGTAGATACAAAAGAAAGGTTTTTTTTTCTCCTCATGGTTTTAGATGCTGAATTTGTTTGAACGATTGCTTGAAAACTGGATTTGTTTCAGGACAAATATTTCTAATGTGAAATTCAGGGTTCACAGTAAAGCACAAACAAGTGATGAAATTCGTGTCATGTTTGAGGTTATATCAGATAAAAAAAATAAAATAAAAAAAACTTCATGCTCTCCTGCTTTTAGGTGGACATGCAGTGGGTCCAGGTGCTGGCTGAGGGCTGGGCCACTCCGCTCAACGGCTTCATGAGAGAGAGGGAATACCTGCAGTGCCTTCATTTCGACTGCCTGCTCGATGGTAAGACTTTCGTCTGCGTCTCTGTTTGCCCAAATCTGATTTCGGCAGTTTAATGCAAAAAGGACACGTTACTGAAATATCGCAAAACAAAAATCTGGTGGATCATTTAGTACCAGAGTCACAGTAAGAATAAATTAATTTAAAGTATAAATGTTTTTCCAACATCCGCCGCAAGTTTTAAAAGTGTGGACTTTTTTATTAAAAAGTTCACACACGTGCCAATTTCCTTCACTTGTTTCATTTTTTTAAACATGTATGTGTATATAAAATCAGTATAATAAAATTAATATTTCAGTATATGATCAATGGATATATTTTATAATCCTGTGTAATAAACTTCCTGCAATAAAATCATGTAATACAGACGTAATTTCTTACTTATTCATACATTTAGTTCCAGTCCAATAATTTGTTTGGAAAAGCACCTATATGTCCACTAACCTGTGCATATCCCTTTACAAAGTCACGAAAAATTCCACCTCCTAGTTCACTTACTATTCAATGAAATTCACTTTCTAGTCATGTCAAATTCCACTTCCTAGTTCACTTTCCAGTCATGTCAAATTCCATTTCCTAGTTCATTTCCTAGTTCACTTTCTAGTCATGTCAAATTCCATTTCCTAGTTCACTTCCTAGTTCACTTTCCAGTCATGTCAAATTCCATTTCCTAGTTCACTTCCTAGTTCACTTTCTAGTCATGTCAAATTCCATTTCCTAGTTCACTTTCCAGTCATGTCAAATTCCATTTCCTAGTTCACTTCCTAGTTCACTTTCCAGTCATGTCAAATTCCATTTCCTAGTTTACTTTCTAGTCATGTCAAATTCCATTTCCTAGTTTACATTCTAGTCATGTCAAATTCCATTTCCTAGTTCACTTTCTAGTCATGTCAAATTCCATTTCCTAGTTTACTTTCCAGTCATGTAAAAATTCTACTTTTTTATTATTGTAATTAAAAATAACCTTTTGGTTTTTAAAATGATAGTATTGTATAAAGTATAAAATGTCAGGTGTATTGAAACAGAATAACCTTTTAAAGAAATGTACAAATGCTTTAAGTTAAAACATGAGCTATAAAACGGACTATAATGTGAGTAGCTCTTTTTAGTGAGCGTCTCTTCTCTGGAAGCAAAACACATTTTTTTTAAGTATCATGTCTGAAAATTTTACTTACAGTTTTTGCTAATGTGTAAAAAGAGTATTGCGCTGAGAGCTGTGCAGTACAGCTGTGATCATCTACGCCGTATTCATCAGAAACATGCTCCTGCTATGTTGGTTAAGTAACGGTCAGTACTGCAGGCTCTAATGGTTCGATTCCTCACATAACAGTACAATTACAACTTATGTACCAAGAAGTCTTTTTTTTATTTTTTGCTCAAAATGTGAAATATTTAACATAGGTTACACTTTTTACTAAAATTAACAGAGGATTTGTTTAAAAATGAAATGACTAAAGATTCTAAACAATTTCTTTGCTCTGAATGTGAGATATTTTATATAGCAAACTTCTTACTGAAATTTCAGCCTGAAAGTCGTCGTTTTTTCTTTTGCAAATTAAATAATTACGCTTAAACTTTACGCTAAAAATTTTTTGCACAGAATGTAAAAATATTTAAGATATACCTACATGTATCTTTTACTTATTTGGGTTAGTGGGACTCTTGAACAACCCAGATATAAAATAACTGCTCAGCTATTAGCACATAAACCATCAGTGGCTTCATCCAACATTTTGTCTTTGCTTTGAGAAGTAAATATGGACCACTGTGTGCTTTTCAAAAGATACAAGAGAGCAATAGTGAATGCGAGTCAACAAAAAACCTTCCCGACACTCAAAGTAAAACAATGCTGCCCTGTGTTACACCATGTTCTACTATATATGAATATGCTGCTTTTATTGTGCTTCATATTATTTCTCAATTGTTCAAGTGGTCCAGAATGGACATTTCCTTCTAAAAAAAGACCACTAATAAAATTCACTGTTACTTCCAGGTTAGGATTTTAGTTAACATTTAGTTTAATATTGATCATATTTAATTCAACTGAAGGAAATAATTATCCTTTTTATGCTTTCAATATAAAATTGAAAAAGGAACAAAGGCATCGTGATTTACTGTTTTTTCGATTGTTTCTAAAAAAAATATATTAATCAAACTCGAATGCGACAACCCAGGATGGAATAAATGAATCCTTATCACATCCTGTGACTCAAGCACGGCACTAGAGGGCGCTGTTGATAAGCAATCCACACTAAGTCTCCACACAATCTTCTCTCTGCGCTCCTGTGGAGCGGTCGGGACCGAGGGGCAACTTGAAGCAAATCGCATCAAACATGATCTAAATGCGAATTAGGACCGGAACCTCACATCGATCCGGCGCATCCGGAGCTTTGCGAGCGCTCCTGGAAAAAAAAAAAAGAAAAAAAGGAACATTGTGTGCTTTATTTTCACGTTTATTATGAGAACAGCAGATATGCTGAGGGGCTTTTTTTTTCTTCCCTTCTCCATAATCTGCCCCTTTCGTTTGTAATCATTACGACGATTCTCCACACCGAGTTTCCAAAATCGAGGCCATTTCATTTTATTGCTCCGAGAACGTCGACCCTTTCGCTGCGAATCGGGTTGCCAAGTGTTTTCCAGCATGCGCCGTTTAATTCTGACACAGTTACATTAGAATATCTTAAGTAATTGAAGTTTCTTGAGTAACAGAATTTTGAAGATGTGACCTTATGACCTTATATTTCTTTTTGCCAATAACCTTTCTAGTCATTATTCTAATGGATGCTCTATGAAGCCAGGTTACTGTTATTTCTTATCCCTGTTGCACAGTAGCACAAAGGCAGCCTGGACCTTTTGTCCTACTTGTCCATCACTCTGTCAACGACTGCCTTCTTTAGTTTTCTGCTTATTTTTTCGATCGCTTTTCCTCCAGCTTCAGAAGATTGATTGTTCCTTGCTTGCGATGTTGGATTTCAGCCTGAGCTTTCTGGAAAAGCTAGGATGAGTGGAAGAGGAACGTGTTTGCGAGTGTGTGTGTGTGAGGTGGTTGGCCAGTGCCTGGATGCGCAGAGGCTTTTAGTCTTATAGAAACCAGCTGCTTTAGCTCGTTTTTTTGAAGCAGTACCACAGAGTACAGGGATTCTGGGGGCCGTTTTTTTTTTTTAAAAGATCTCTAGTTTACATTTATTTATTCAAGGTGTAAAAATTGATAAATTAAAACTTTTATTTGTCAAATAAGCATTCATACAGAGTACAACACGTGGTTTTTATGGATGTCCAATACTGAAGAAATGTAAATAGACATAGAAGATAAAAAAAAAATATATGAAATAAAAAAATATATATAAATTATGAAGTAAAAAATGTAATAATAAATGTAATAATTCAAGTTTTTAATACTCTGGACAACATGAGCATGAACAAATATATAAATGTGTAATGTAAATGTATTTTTATTATTAGTAAACCCGAACTCAACATAGCGCATAAAAACTAGACATGTTTCAGAGGTCGTAGATGTTTTTTAATAAAATGTCCATTAGACACATAAAAATAACATAATAAGAACATAGAAATACCATGTTTCCTGATTACTTCTATTTCTTTGCACTGAGCGGTTGACTCACACAAGCCTGTTTACACTTTCAGATGAGAGTGCAGCTGATAAAAATATTCTTGTAAATCTTTTTTTATTCTTTAAAGCTGCTATGAGACAATGTCGGTGGTGAAAAGCGCAATAGAAATAGACTTGACTTTTAATTTATTGTGTTTTAAATGGCGTAAATCATCACTACACCAAAAGGAACTTTTGCTGTTTCCACACGGACGCATTTAATTGCCGGATGTGCGCATCATGGCAGATTTTGGTGCTCGATTTGAGACTTGGTGCTTCAGTAAAACATTTTTTTTGTTAATTATTATTATTATTATTTCAATTCATTTATTTTTTTTATTCATCTGAGCAAAGAAAGGACGCCGTGATTAAACGTCTGTTGCGTTGAAGGTTTTAATTTAGCCTTTTTTATATTTATTTATTAATAGTTCCATACAAATTGTCAAACAGAGACGCTTTAATAAAATTTGTGCCATTAAAATTGATGTTAATGTTAATTAATGTTAAATATGTTTATCTTTATAATCCAGAAAGAGATATAAATATTGTCAGTGGTTCAGATTTGAAGTGTCATCAGTGTCTGTGTTCCAGTCCAGTGTTCGTGTCAGTTGAACAATAGAAAGAAAAAATAAATAAATAAAGATTTTATATAATTTTTTAAAAATAATAAATATAAACAAAGAGAAAAGTATAAACAATAAAATATGAAATGATTTGCCTCTCCAGCCACCTTCCTTCTGATATCCCTCCCCCTGTATATCTGTAACAATACCTTCACATTTTGCCTCTTGGGGCTTTTTTTTTTTTTTTTTGCACATCCCCGAAGCTTGCCATGAGTCTCTGATATATGAGGCAAGCGCTTGACCTTTCCCCTCTTTCCACAGGAGGAGTTATTAACTTGTCCGTGCCGGTGGTCCTGCCCGTCTCGAGCGTAGACAAGGAGCGTCTAGACGGCTGCACGGCACTGGCGCTGGTCTACTGCGGCCGCCACGTTGCCATCCTGCGCAACCCCGAGTTCTACGAGCACCGCAAGGAGGAGCGATGTGCGCGCCAGTGGGGAACCACCTGCAGGGACCACCCCTATATCAAGGTCAGGAGGGTTCACAGCGGCAGCGCTTCAGATCTCATGATGATGATGATGATGATTTCACACTATGAGATTAGGAATGGGGCGGGAAATGTCTTTTGACACGATCCGCTAACCAAAGCGACGCATCAGAATCATCGCCAGGACACAAAGCGAGGAAACGTATACAGTAGTAATTGCTAAATCGTTGCACAGGTAATAAAAGTACTCGAGTAGGTTTATGTAATATATAGCTTGGCTATACGCTCGCAGTGTAACAGTGATACCTTCACGCCAGCTCATTCGTGCAATTATTCAGTCAGTCAATCATGTGGCCGCAGCACGTTGCGTAAAATTATGCAGATCCAGCTCAAGAGCTTCAGTTAATCATAGTTCACATAAACCTCAGAACGAGGGAGAAACGCGATCTGGGAGACGGCGGTGTGGCTCGCACTGCCAGATGGGCTGCTTTTGAGTGTTTCCTGGTGCATTTTAGGGATTTTCACCCGATTGGTGAGCAGCAGTTTTGCAGGTGAAAACGTTTTGATGAGAGATGTTCTAGAAGGTCGTATATGAAAAACCAAATAACTAGTCTTTACACATATACTGAGCAGAAACTCAGAATGCACTACCTTGAGGCAGATGGGCTACAGAAGCAGAAAAACATCTCAGGATTTACTTTTGTAAGCCATGAACAGGAATTCAAGGCTACAGGTTCATCTACAATGCAAAACTGAAGATGTGGGAAAAACAGGTGATGTTTATCTGTTCCTAAACTTTAATCCTAGTCAAGATCTAGGGTCTGGAAAAGTCCTAGTTTAAGTGTTTCAGGAAGAGGTAGGTCTTTAACCGCTGCTTGAAGATGGCCCTTCTGACCACCCCTGTGCCAGAACTGAGAAGAGCTTTGAGGTACACTTCCCTCTTCCCCTGAGAGAAGGTGGTACTAGTCGAGCAGTGCCACACGATAACACCTGAAGGTCCACAGGTGCTTTTTGAAGATCCCATTCCACAATTTGTCTCCATTTGCCGTTATTATACTTAACCCGTAAAGATGTTCCACCACATTTCTTAGTGTTCTTTGCCCACATTCAGCCACGAGGGTGTTCGTAAAGTCATACTAATGTAGGGTGAGGAGGCCTGGGGTTTAATCAATGTTCCAATTTTATCCCAGGTGTTCCTTTCACTCCAAACCATGTAATGCATATCTTCATGGAGCTGAATTTGGGCATTAGGGTGTTGTCATGCTAAAACAGGTTCATGTCTCCTAGTTTAAGTGAAAGGAGAATGTAATGTTTCTGAATCCAGAGACATCCGATACTTTTGTGTGCGTCCAATTTTGTGGTAACAGTTTGGACAAGGCTGAAAAAATCAGGTGTCCCACTGCTTTTGTCCATATATAATGTGTGTCACATAAAAGCAACAGAAGACTAGATTTGCTTTGGACAAGGCTACAATTATAGGACGGACACACACACACACACACACACACACACACACACACGCGCCCCACCTTTGCTTTAGTTTGACCCTCTGGACTGAATAAAGTTGAAGTTGCAGTTCATATTGCATTATTGCTGCTGTCAAATTCTCCATTCTGATTGGTCGAAAGGTTTAGTGTTCTAGGGCAGAAACTCCACAAAGGTTATTCAAGTTGTGAAGTTTTTCACGAGTTGCTTATTTAATTAGCACTTGAGTAAAAACCTTGTGACGTGACAACTTTCTGCCTTCCTGTATTTCATTAACTTTATTAGTTATATATTATTATAATGTAAGTGTGGGGGAAAATAAACCCTGATTCATGACTGTAGCACAAAATTGAATGTGAAAAAAATACAACGTGGTACAGCACGGATCCGTCATCATCGGCAAACTGTGTTGTACGAGGAATAAAACAGGACATGATTGTTTTTGTTCAGTCTTTTTATTTATATTTTAAATAGTATAACAATTTCAATGAAAAAAGAATAAACAAACGAATGTTCTTGCCCATAATTATATTATATTTTATTTCAGCTGCACATATACATCACACACACACACACAAAGTAGAGAAGGCAGGAAATGAAATAACAAGTACATTATTGTTTTTGGAAATGAGGTAAAAGTCATATTTTTCCGTAAACAGTGCCCCCCCATCAAACGTTTTCCTCTGTAGACGGTTATTACGTATTATCTATGAAGACTCCTGTGATGTTTGGGGACATGACCCCGCTCCAGGCCCAACTATGAAAGTCGTTCTCTCGACTCTGCTCCGTCGTCATATTTACAGTCGAACTTGCCCTAGCCGGTAATAACACGCTTCTGTAAAGATCGTTTTCATTCTGTCAGGAGGCGTACCCGCCGTGCCCTCCTCCTCGGCTCCTACACTCGTAATCCTCTTATCCCTTACCTTCCGACGTCTCGCGTATCTGTTTTGCTTTGGAAATGCTCGCTCAGCATTCTGTTTACACAGGGCTAAGCCAGATCCTCCTCTCCTCCGCTTCCACCCCTCTCACCTTCCCGAACGCTGAGGGGAAAGTGGAAGATTAGTGGTTCATTGGATCCGAAGGGCATGAGTTCAAATCCCTGCCACTCTTGGGCCCCTGAGCACGGCCCTTAACCACAACAGCGGGCTCAGGGCAAATCGAAAGCTTCAGGACCAGTCACATGACCAGTGAGATTTGTATGGTATAAAGTAATATTGATTTGTAGTCTCGGGGGGCTTCGCTTTAGGGTAGGGAGGTCATTTATGTGCCTGAGAAGGGAGAATTTGGCTTGTTGGCACGGAGAGGGCGGGGCCTCGGGACTGACTGCCTGCCTCTCGTTTTATTTAAACGAAAGCGATCGTTTGTTAATATCCCGAAATGAAATTAGTGCCTATTGTAGTTCTAATGTTTGGCAGGGTGTTTAATAAGCTGCGGTTGAGCTGAATCACGGTTATGTGGTCTGGCAGAGGAATGTGTACCCGCCTTAGTCTTAGGCAAGCCTCAGATCTGGTTGACACCGCCGCTGCTGCGCGTGCGCGAGGGGGGTGAATTCCCCTGGCTGAAGCGTGTCTGTCAGCGGGATTAGGACTGGATAACCTGGGTTCAATTGCATGTGGTAAATCCACTTTTCCTGTTTATTCCCATTGCTTGTGTGACCGACAGGGAACGAAGCAGCAGCGTGCCAAAGGTTCCTGAGCCTGAGACGTCAAGGAAAAGCAGACCTACTAAAAAGACTGTCCTGCAGAAGCTCTACCAGCTGTATAATGCACAGAGACATGGGGTTCTGAGCTACAGGAGGAGAGACACATGTAGACAATAAAACCAGATTTATTCAGGTTATTAATTATTATAGGTTTTAGGTCTGTAGTGTTTGTCTGCAACCAATAAATAGAGATCGCTAAACAGATTTACTGCGAGAGTCTGGTGATGGCAGTAAAAGTATGCACATCCTTCACTCAAGTAGAAGTAGAACACAAGCAGAGAAAAGATGATGATGATCAGGAATGTCTCTGTTCTCAGTCATGATTACATCACTGACGCCCTCTGTCTCATCCACGTGAACCCCAGACGTCTTGTTGCCTTCTGCTGCGTTTGTTGTTTGCTTTGTAAACTAGTCTACGTCTGTGATGTGTGGGAGACAGGAAATGATGCACCAGTGGTAGGTTGAAAAAGCTGCGCAATGACTGGAAATCGGTTGAAGTGCTGAAAACGACGTGCAAGGAGAAGAAAAATATTGACACCAAATAGATTAAAACGAAAGTAAAGATCCTGGATTGAAAATGCTAGAAGTAGAAAGTACAGATATTTGTGTTCAAAATGTAGTAAATAGTGAAATAAAGAACTGATACCAGAAAACTCTACTTAAGTACAGTAACAAAGTGTTTGTACTTCATTCCTTCCCTCTTCTGGGTGATGGTTTTTCTACCTAATAAGGAAATAATCATGTGGCTTCCATGTGGTTTTTCTGGTGGATTCCTCTCACTAGCGCACTTTTCATCAGCGTCCCGTAAGGGCTCGGCGTCACCGATCAGGGTTTCTGCAGTGTCTTGAACAGTACATTTAAAAAAATCTGAATTGTAGGCCTTAAAGTCTCAAATCAACCATTCTAATTTTAAACAGGTATTAATTAATGTATTTTATTTATTTATTTATTTATTTAACATCCATGTAACGCTACCTCTAATGCTCATCGAAATGCTTATGCAGCACTTTTTGTTAGTTCGTTCATTCTGTTTGTCGTAGTTCTTCCTTTCGCTAGTCCAAATATAATTTGTGGTATTACAAACGAAACCGACTCGCGACAGCCAGTCGGCTTTCTCTTGTTTGGGCAAATCTAACCTGGATTTTAAATCGGATTTTATCTTTCAGCGATGTGGAAGTGGAAGTTTAGTGATGCTTGGTCAAGGCCAGTCGCTAATAACGTATGTCAGCGTGTGTTTTTACAGTAGGTCTTAAATTTCATTCTTAATGCTTTTAAATGAGTCTTAAATTCGACTGGGAAACCTGCCGAATCCCTGTTAATGATGCAAATGACTTCTACTGTTCGGTTCTTCCTCAAAAAGAAGCCAATTTTCCTCATATTCTACCTTTGATTTGATTAGACACCTTTATAAGTGCTTAATTGAATAATGTAGGATGATCACAAAGCACAGCATTCATGGAATCCCAATCCTTAGTTTAGATGATTTTAGATTTTAGAATAACCTTTATTTGTCACATATACATTACAGCACTGTGCTCCAGTTTTGCCCCTGGAGCACAGAGGGTTAAGGGCCTTGCTCAAGGGCCCAAGAGTGGCATCTTGGCGATACCGGGGTTTGAACCCCCGACCTTCCGATCAGTAATCCAGCGCCTTAACCACTGGAGCTACCACACTCCCATTTTAGCCAGGGCTTTGATTACATAAGAGCTTAAACAACATGAAATAAGTCTCAATGTTGGAAAAGAAGTCTCAATAATCACTGGGATCTGGTTATTTACACAAGATTTCTAATGAAGTTAATCCAAATTTTAGTCTTAAGGTTTTTAGAAAAAACATCTTAAAATCTTTAGTTTTATATTTGTATAACTGAACCTGGCTTTCGCCATGAGCATAGAAGCTGTAGAAGTTGGAAGGCATAAGAAAAAGGGGGCAGGAAAGAACATGAGCTCGGGTTGAATGTGTGAAAACAAATGGTGTTAATATAACACACTTCCATCACTTTTCCCAAGTTTATTGGTGGGTTCTTATTGGTATCTGGTGGGTTCTTGTGTTTTGGAATCAAACATCGACGGCATTTGTCGTCCGTTATATCTGCGAGTTTGTGTGCACATGTCTTGGGACGGTCAGTGTCATGGACTTTGCTGATTGGTGGGTGTGTGTGTGTGTGTTGGTTTAGATGGTCATGGAGAGTGGCGACTGGCTTGTGGGAGGAGATCTGCAGGTGCTGGATCGGATCTACTGGAACGACGGCCTGGACACCTACCGCCTCACCCCTAATGAACTCAAACAGAAGTTTAAAGAACTGAACGCAGGTAACAACTAGTAATATTTAACATTTGCTGTAGATAATATTCCCAGTCACAATGCCTAGTTTACATGTACGGCATTCAGCAGACGTCCCCTTATTCAGAGCAACTTACAAAGGGCTTTGAGGTCACCACTAATGAATACATTCTGATGCTGGCTCACTAGGACACAGACCATGAGACTATAAATACCATCTGTGTGACAAAATATATTTTTTTCATTTGAAATATATCTTTCACTGATGTCATATCTGTATTTTAAAATACAAGTTTGGCTTCCAAACAAAAATGTCCCTCAGTTATTAATAGAGGTCAAGGAACCACGCTTCTGGATTTAAAATGCTAGAAGTAGAAAGTACAGATATTCGTGTTCAAAATGTAGTGAAAGTAAAAAATAAATAGTAAAGTAAAGAAAACTCTACTTAAGTACACTAACAAAGTGTTTGTACTTCATTCCTTCCCTCTTCTGGGTGATGGTTTTTCTACCTAATAAGGAACTAATCATGTGGCTTCCATGTGGTTTTTCTGGTGGTTTCCTGGTCTCACAAGTGCACTTTTCATCAGCATCCCGTAAAGGCTCGCGTCACCGATCAGGGTTTCTGCAGTGTCTTTAAAAAGTACATTTAAAAAAAAAATCTAAATTTCAGGTTTTAAACAGGTCCTAATTTTTATTTTTAACATCCTTGTAACACTACTTATGAATACCATCCGTACGACAAAATATATATATTTTTTATTTGAAATATATCTTTCATTGATGTTATATCCGTATTTTAAAATACAAGTTTTCAAGGCTTTCAAACAAAAATGTTCCTTAGTCATTAATAGAGGTCAAGGCGCACCCATAGTTGCTGGAACTATCTGCAAAAATCTGTACCATTGTCTTAGCTACCGGTCCGCTGTCTTTACGAGAGCGGCCTCTAGAGGTGAATCACTGTGCTGTTTGTTTTTACACGCGAGTCTGCACGCTGCACGGAGAGCGCTATATTACATTTATTTACAATTCAGTAATTATATTACTAGATTTATTAACGAATATTTTTATATTTAGTAATAAAGTTACATGGAGTTTTTTTTATTATTATATAATATATATATATTGTATCTGCTTAAGAAAAAGTTGATTAAGCATTTATCAGCCAGTACGATCCAACCTTGCTATCGGTATTGGTGAAATCATATAACCTCCAGTTATTAGCGTAATTTAATTGTTTGTTCGATTCACCCATCAACCATATGCATAAGTAAATGTTTTGATTTAAATAGCAATGAATATGACAAAATGGTATTTGGATGCTTAATAAATACATTTAAAATTGTTGAAAAAATCTCCACAGTATAGTACTGGTGGTCTCTCTGACCCATGTAATTTTCGGTTACAGACCAACATGGCCACCATTACAGACAGGACAAATTATGGTGCCTTCACAGAAATAAGTTCAGGGACTCGTGATCTAGGTGTATAGATGACATTTAAAGAGTGTTAGAGACTCATCAAGTGGAAATTGGTTTCACCCCCTTGATGCCAGTACTGAGAATAGTCTAGACACATGTTTTCCTCATCCCCTGAGAGATGGTTGGACCATTCGAGCAGTGGTTGAGGATTGGATGGAGCGTGGTGCAGCTAGTGGTGCTTCTTGTGCTATTGAATTATAAAGCTTTGGCTGGTTTTGCTCATTTGCACTTGTATTAGTTGCATATGGCAATGATTTGATGTAATGTTGCTTAATTGAAACCTGACTGTTAGGAAAAAAGCCACCACAAAAATATTGTTTTAGTTTTAGATTGATCTTTTTGTTCCCAACGTCCATCCAAGTGTTGCAAAAGTCCTGGTGTCCAATAGTAAACTGTAGAAGAAGAACGACCCAGTGTTGATTACTCAGAGAGACGGTTTTCCACTATGCGATCATGGGTTTTAAGTTCCTATGCATTTTGGAAAAGTATGAAAATTTGATTATTTTGAGGTCTGGATTAATATGGATGATGGCGAAGGCCAAAACGGAGAGAAAAATGTGTTTTCAAACGAGTGTAAAATTAGTGTGGACACAACCAAAAGGTGTTTTTCCATAGGGTTAGGAGCAGACTCTCAAAAATATTGTTTAAATTAAGTCACATTGTTGTGAGTCTGGAAAAGTGTGGAATTTTGAAATGGAAAAAAAAACCCTGGATTTCCATATCACCCAGTTCTAATTAACTTTTACCCCATGAACATAACATTGTCCGTATCGCTTCTCTTCCTCTCTCAGATGCAGTATTTGCCTTCCAGCTGAGGAACCCAGTCCATAACGGCCACGCGTTGCTGATGCAGGACACGCGCAGACGCCTGATGGATCGCGGCTATCGCAGGCCCGTGTTGCTCCTGCACCCGCTGGGCGGCTGGACCAAAGACGACGACGTGCCACTGCCGTGGCGCATGAGGCAGCATGCGGCCGTGCTCGAGGAGGGCCTTCTAGACCCCGACTCCACCGTAGTGGCCATCTTCCCCTCGCCCATGATGTACGCCGGACCCACCGAGGTGAGCAACGTAACTGCCAGCAACGAGGGGTGGAAGGTGCAGTTAGGAACTCCTTACACTCTTTTCCATGTAGCGTGCTGCAGTTCGCGTCGACGTCATCATGACGTCATCGCAGAGCCACAAAGCGCATGATTGGTGCCATTCCATCTTTCCCCCTCTACACTACTTTTTAAACACAACCAGCTTTTCCATAGTCCTCAGTGGCCCCTCACACACACTTCAGCCAGAGAGCCTCAATTGTCACTGAAGGAAGGTTTTTAAGTGCACGGTCCTTTAATCATTTGGCTGGGGACATGTGAGGGCTTTATTAGGAGCAGACATGGCTCTTGAGCTCCGAAAGAGCCCACAGGAAGCTGCCGTTACACTCAGCATGAGATGCTTGATTGAGGGATCTGCCTGCTCCCTCTACAGCCTATCTGAAGGTGTTTCCAGGGTGTCTTTCTGGCAGCTCTTTGTGTTTTCAGTGGATCTGTGGGGAGGTTGTAGCTTAGTGGTTAAGCCATTGGACTTAAGTATGTAATAGTGTAAAATGTATATATAACATCTTTCTTGACATTATTTTCCTGGAATTTTTTCTCCTTAGGTGCAGTGGCACTGCAGAGCCCGAATGGTAGCCGGTGCCAACTTCTATATCGTAGGCCGAGACCCAGCCGGCATGCCTCACCCACACACAGGCAAGGACCTGTACGACCCTTCTCACGGCGCCAAGGTCCTCACGATGGCACCCGGCCTCATCTCTCTGGAAATTGTGCCTTTCAGAGTGGCGGCCTACAACAAAGTCAAGAAGGCCATGGACTTTTATGACTCCAAAAAGTAAGCTTGCTAATTATCTTATTGTGTTTTCAGAGAACTTTCCCAGGAGCTTTCGGGACACATGAAACAAAATGTTTGGTTGAAATGAATGCAGGCCTTCGTTCTTTAAACGTGCCCTTGTTGCA
This sequence comes from Silurus asotus, assembly GCA_024362625.1. Classification (NCBI taxonomy): domain Eukaryota; kingdom Metazoa; phylum Chordata; class Actinopteri; order Siluriformes; family Siluridae; genus Silurus; species Silurus asotus. The sequence goes on from MU551713.1 coordinate 317,132, forward strand.
GCTTTACTAATATATCGCAATGCATTTAGTGATCAGTAAATCAATAAGCCGCCTGATTGTTTCAGTATGCCATTTTTTTTTTCCCTCCCGAATATAATAGCATCAATTTGACAGCCGAATGTGTAACACATGGAGTTAGAATCCCGATGATGTCACAGATGTCTCAACAAAAACAAACGAGCTTTCTTCGCACTCGCGTAGTCATTTACGGAGGTGCCAACGAATCATGTGCATTTGTAAGCTTGTGGATGTGGAAGAGGGCAGATAGCAGTTTTCTCCGAATGCATTCAGCGTGAACTAAAGTCGCGGTGGCTCGTTTCAAAAGTTGGACGCAACACGCGTTTGGATCGACATCCCTGGTGTGATTGTGGAAAGGAATTTGCTAGGTGAGCTAATATGGGGTTGTTTTTCCATGTTTTTGGACCTATAATAATCAAAATACCTCAGATTAGGATCAGGATTTTCTGAGTTTGGATCTCCCCCAAAACCGTTGTATCGGATGTCTTTGGATTCGGTAGCATTACATTTTGCTTTGACGACAGCGTGCACAAAGCCAGCTCCATGAAGATATGGTTTAGATTGGTTGGAGTGGAAGATCTTGAGCGGCCTTCTATAGACCTTAGAGCTCAATGCTACCGAACGCCTTTGGGTTGAAACGGAACGCACACGGCACCTCAGGCCTCCTCACCTCGTTCACATCAGTGCCTGACTTTTCTAACACCTTCGTGGTTGAATTATCACAAATCTCCACAAGCACACCCCGAAAATCTAGTGGAACATCTTCCCAGATGAGTTTTAGTTCTTATAAGAGCAAATGGGGACTAAATGTGGAATGGTCGTGTGTCCACAAAAAACGTTTGCATTCGCTCTGCCCCAATCTGAACCGCATCCCCCTTGTTGGGGGGGGGGAACGTTTTCTAGATGTTTCCATTACAATTTTAGACAAAAGAAGACTTTAATATGACAACCTGCTCTTTTAAGTCTCTGCATCATAGCACATGGATGTAATTGTCCACTTTATGTACGTACTCCAAATGGATTGTCATAAGAGATTTGTAGAAGTCTGATCTTCAACCAACCGAAGGAGGCGATCCGTGCGGTTTTCCTTTTGCCGTCCGAAACTGGATCTCGCTTTTAATTCCCGGCATGCCTCCCATGTGCGTTTGGCCTCTTCATTTATTTACGGCCAATTGTAGCGCCAAGAATAACAGGAAACCTTCCTAGGCTACTTTGAAGTCCTTCAGGAATCAGAGCTGCCCCTAATTACGGCGCTCCTTACGCGCACTGCGGACGATGACTAACAGAAATCGCGGCGGGTAATTAACGGCGTTCTTCACTATTAAGTCAGAAGCCTTCTCGTGCCAGACACCCCGCCGACTGCATCGTGAAACGGAGGACGCGCAAGAACGACGGCGCGACGTTCACCGAATCAAAGTGCGACGGAAGATATTTCTGACGGAAATGAGTTTGATTCCATATTGGCACAACTGTAATAAATTAGGCGCAGCTCTAATCGTCCGTCCCATCTGAACACTTTGGAAACACAACAGTCACATGTCTCAATCCGCCAAAAGCTCTCGGCCTTTGATGTTTGACGTGCGCTGCTCGGGAATGCTAGGTCATCCTTCTCAAATGTACATGTTCTGACAAGCTATCACATGATGATGTCCATCCTGGGCTTGCACAAATACACATTTCCAAACATTTCTCTTTTTCAGGCTTTTAAACATGGAGAAAAAAAAACAACAACCAGTGGTGAAGAGTTACGAAGTAAATCTAATTCTTTACTGTACATTTTTCATGTTTTTGTCCTTTACTCAAGTATTTCCATTTGGGGAGACTTTACTTCAAATCAAGTCAAATTTAAGTCAAATATTTTTCTTTTTACTCAACTACATTTGATTTACGATTGAGTTTTGATTGCTGCTGCTGGTAAATAATTATTTAATAAAATTTAAATTAGTTATAGTTATTATTATTATTTTAAAGAAGTAGTTGAAAAAACGGTTTCAGGCTCCTGATCATTTTAATCAATACCAATCAATGTTTTATTCATTATCATTCTATTAATAGATGTGCCGTTGTGCTAAGATTAACATTAGAGTCTTTTCACATGAAGTCAAATGCTTTTGTTTTTTTTACTCAAGTAAAAGATTAAAGGGAGCACTTTTACTTTAGTAATATTCAACCAAATGTGTTAAAAAATACATATTTAACAAATACATAGTTTGAAATGTTTTTCCGACACATTCCTGAACATTCAGTTCCCTGTTAGGTTCCGAACGATAATTTTGAATATTCCAAATTATTCATTTGAAATTAATTAAATAAAAAAAAATGTTATGCATTAAGGCTTAATAGTAGAAATGTATTTTGATCGATTTTAAAATTATTTCTCAATATCGTTTCCCAGTTTCTATGAGGTACAAGCATTTTTTTTGTGAGGGCTTCAATTGAAACCACTTTTATGACTTCTTGCTGTAGCGATAAAGGAGACACCTTAAAGGTCAGCTTTTTAAGGTAATAAAAAAAAGGAATCCTCAGGAAACAGTAAATTTTATCAGAAACAGTTTTTTTTTTCCCCCCCTGGTAGAACCACTTCAGACTGATTTGACCTTTTACATGTTAATTCATAAACCTTGAGAAAAAAAAAACAAACAAAAAAAAA
>MU551713.1:321140-350536 GCA_024362625.1 Silurus asotus
ATATATATATATATATAGAGAGAGAGAGAGAGAGAGATTTATTGATTAAACAATTTTTAAACACATTTTTTACTCTCTTAAATTTCAGAGTGAAAAGTGAATATATGACTTGTGTTAAATGAGAAGACTAGTAAACCCCATGGTTCTGTTGAGAGGGTGTGTATAGTAAGGTGTTGTCTCTTTGTGCTTGTAACAATAGACAACTTTCTCCAAAAAAAGGTGATGTGCTAAAAAATAGTACATTTTAAATCTACAGTAAATAAAATATATGTTAAACTTCACACCTAGAACTTTCAGTGTGTCCTGGCTGAACAATCCACCTCTTAATACCATCTTTATGGCTCCATTGCTATCGAATCCATCAATATTCTAGAGAAACACAGTATAACAGAGCGCCGTATCACAGACGGGTATCTCATCGCCACAGCTGCACCGCCCGCATACGTCATCCGGTAACATGAAGGCATGCGTTTTTGTGCAAATACTACAAAAAAACCCCCACTAAAGTGTAAAAGCTTAAACGTTTTGAACTGTTTGGGCTGATCGTTCCTCGCGATGTCCAGCCGTTCTTGAAAAGTCTGTCTTGTAAGGGTCCTTGTAGTTTTTTGTGCAGATACGGTGTGCGAGCTCTGACTAGTGCTCTCTCCGATCGTCCAATCAACTTACGTGAAAATGGCGACATTATTGGACGCCTTCCTGAGTGACCTTAAAATAAAAGAAATAAAAATTTAAATAGAATTAATTACATTTTTTTTGTTTTGTTTTATATTGAGTAATTGATCAATAGAGCACCAATTTAATTTATTAAATAAAATGGAATTAAAAACATTTTATTAGTTTACATTTGTTAGACCTTGTTTGGGTAATACAGATGTGTACAAACACTATTTATCTGAATGAAGAAATTGTGTGTGTGTGTGTGTGTGTGTGTGTTACATTTATTATAACATTTTCTAAAGATATGTTCTACATTAATGTTCTACTTTACCAGATGTCTTCATTCCATCCTTCATTCATTCACTCCCTCGATATGCGGAATGGTCAGGATTCTCTCCTTTGAAAAGGAATTTTTGAAGCTGTACATGAAACAATCGCGGAAACAAATCTGAGTTCACGCACGTGTGCACCTACGGTATGAATCGTTTTTTTCCGACACTGTGCTTAAAGTGCGAGGTGGAGACTAAAACTTGTGGTCCGCCACTTACAGTATGTTCCTGAGGGAACTCGGGTTTTAACTCTGTTCCGTACGTAAAAAGGATCGCATTCGGTACGCAACGTACCGAAAACCTTGCACCGAAACGGTTCCGGACGGGTCCGTATTTAACTATACCGTTTTTTCTTTTCTTTCATTGTATAAGACGAAACGTTTTTTCGAAAATCATTAGACTAAAAATTCCATCTTGTACACGTAAGAATGCTGAAAGTTGCGAACCTGCCCATACCTTGTTTCTGCAAACAGACTTCCTCCAATCACAAGCCTTATGTTACTGATGTCAGCTGATGCTGAACCGATTGGAACACGTGTAGGCAGCACGCAGATGCTCAGGGGCCGGTAACGTCAGAGCATTCTGATATAGTACTAGTATGTAAATGTTGCTTTATTGTTAAATAAAAATTTTTACAGCTTTAAGTTTAAAATTGACTGAAATTGTTTGACCGATTTCTTATATTGGGGGTCTAAAATTGGGGGTCGTTTTATACACGAAGAAAAAACACGCCACGTTTCTAATTCACCATTCCGCTCTTGTTTCCTGCAGCCACCAGGACTACGACTTCATTTCAGGCACACGCATGAGGAAGATGGCACGCGAGGGCGAGAACCCGCCGGACGGCTTCATGGCCCCGAAAGCATGGACTGTTCTCAAGGAGTACTATAAATCCCTGGAGAAGGCTTAAATCAGGAGCTGGATGAAGATAGAGAGCGGAGGGCTGACCCTCGAGTCTGTTACAGTCTAAAGAAAGAGAAAGGGTGTGTAAGGGTCAAACACAGGGACCACTCAAACCTGTTCAGCTGTGCATATGGAGGTGATGTTTTGAGTAGTATCTTGTTGCTTACAAAACACTGTTCTTTTCTTTTTTAAATCAGTTACTGTCTTTTCTTTCTTTCTCTTATTTAAAAAAAAATGTTTTTCATTTCGTTTGTTTTTTTCATTTTTTACGCTTAACTTATGGAAACAGGTCGCATTTTAAAAACCCTTTTTTAAATGTTTTGCCAGAAGAGGAAATAAAAAAGAATATCGAGGTGTTTTACGGTTAAAGGATCCGATCATAAAATGTAAAAGTTACACCACAAAAAATGTATTGTGTAAATTTAAATCCCAGTTTTCCCAATCTGTCTGTCTGAGATCATGGATTAATCCGCCAGTTTGCCTTAATCTAATGTAATAATTCCTGAAGTAGGGATGCATCGCAATTCACAGCAGCTCAAGGCTAATTTTAATGACCGGATTCGCCCCGCTGATCGGGTCGTCTTTTATTGTATTAAAACCAAGTAATACCGTTTAAACACCACATGGGGATTTGATCGAGTTACTCGGATTACCGGAAGCCGCTCCAGCGTTAGTTCTCCCTCGTATGTTTTCACAGAGCCTGTTTTTTTTTTTTTTTGATTGCTGTAATTTATCGCGAAATACTTCCCGTCGGCTGTTCATTAGCGCGAGAACGCAGTCCGGGATTACATCACACGGTATCAGATGTCGCTATCGGAGCATTTCACGAGTAAACGAGAACAGCACCCGAGAGATACCTGATACCGGGATCGGAAACCATGCATCCCTAATCTTAGGTGCTTAAACAAATTAGGGCGAAACCCATTTCCTGGACCATGGTTATTTGTTAGATGACTTCATCATGGTGCTGGTTCGGGCATCTGCAGGCTAACTGAGAATTTGGCGGCACCTGATTATCTCAGCCATATGTGCTTGGTGAATATCCCATAATGGATTTAGTTCCACTTTGGTGCAAATGTGGACTCTTCTGGGAAGGTGTTCTACTAGATTTTGGAGGATTTGTGCTCATTCAGCCCAGAGCATGAGGAGGCCAGTGCGTGTCATCCAGGGTTCTATGCAGGACACTCAAGTTCTTCCACACCATGTTTTTTTAATGGAGGTTCTGCTTGGAAATGTTTGGTCCTCTTAGTTCCAAAGAGAAATTATAACCCGTCTTATCAAGGCATTCTCCACAATTTTGTGTTTCCAAACACCTCCACTCTTCTGGGAAGATGTTCTACTGGATTTTGGAGTGTGCTTGTGGAGATTTGTGTTTGGGGAAGAATCACATATGGCTGGGAAAGTCAGGTGTCCCAATACTTCTGTCCCTATAATGTAATGTTTCTTATATTGAAATCAGCTCTCTTTATTTGATCCACTTACAATGGACTGATGATCAAGATGATGAAGATGTGGAATAATGCCTTCAATGTTGTAGAGTTAATTAAGTAATAGGTTTGCCAGTGCTAATTTTCCAATTCATGGTGGGTCTAACTATTCCCAAAAGTATTGGGTCACCTAGTCATAAGTATTGGTATGTGCTTTTTGAGCATCACATTCTACATTTAGTCTAGATTTGCTCTTCTAATCTTCTCCACTCTTCTGGGAAGATGTTCTGTGTGCTTATGAATATTTGAGTGTTAGTAAACTCAGATACTGATGTAGGTGAGGTAAGGAGGTCTGGGGTGCAGTCAGTGTTCACATTCATCTCACAAAGTGTTCAGGAGAGTTGAGATCAGAGCTCTATAGCAGGCCACTCAAGATCTCCCCTTGCCCCAATCCAGAATATCTTCACAGAGCTTGCTTTGTGCACAAGGGGCATTGTCATGCTGAACGAAACAGGTTTGGAGCTCCATCAGTACCTGACTTCACTAACACCCATGTGGCTGAATGAAATCTCACAGGAAGCCAAATCTAGAGGGACATATTCCCAGAAGAGTGGAGGTTATTCTAACAGCAAATGTGGGAAGGCAATCTTCTGCTCATGTGTCCACAAACTTTTGTCAATATATTTTATGTTGAAATCAACTGTGGTTTATTTTCATGTCATCCACTTACTATGGACTGTCAAGATGATCAAACTCTGGATTAATGACTTGTGTCGATCGAATTCCTGGTGAGTTTTGTCTATTGCATATTAAACGTGTCCGTATACACACACACACGCACACACACACACACACACACACACACACACACACACACCTGACAGAAATTAAGGGTCTCGATAAACATTTCTCATCGTTGTTTTAGCCTGTAGTCGTATCTATTTTTTTTTTTTTTTTTTTTTTTTTTTTTTTTTTTTTTTTTTTTTTTTTTTTTTTTTTTTTAATATTTTTTTTTTTTTTTTTTTTTGTGTGTTTTAGATTTTTCTTCATCATTTTTTATAAGTCAGTTCATTTCTGTATGTGGAATAATCATTAATCTGTAACGCTTTTCATACCTTCTCTGCATTCTTTTATTACTACATCTCCAATAAACCATTCCAAACTGACCAAGTCCCACTGGTCTTTATTTCTTCCTTTCATTCCTGCCTAAACACACAAGCCACAAAAGGTTTTCGTGGACCTTCAGAGAAGCAGATGTCGACCCCGAAAACATCCCTGAACCGTCTAGAGGTGCACCAGCGCCATTTTGATTCCGATTCATGTAGAGTTTGGACACTGGTGTTTAAAGCCTCTGGCATGGAGGAGTTGGTGTTGGATCTATGATGATCTCAAATCCATTTTGGATTCCTAGTTTCATAACCTCAAATGACTGTATAAAAGTGTAGAAAGATCATTAATCATAATCTTATACTCCAGTGCTCATGTTAGTTCTCACTCTCCAGTGTTCTGTATTGTTTAAAAGATTTATAATCGTACTCTTGATGTCACCCAAATGAGGATGGGTTCCCCTTCTGAGTCTGGTTCCTCTCAAGGTTTCTTCCTCATAACGTCTAAGGGAGTTTTTCCTTCACCTTCACTATTAAATTCTGTAAAGCAGCTTTAAGACACTGGATGGGATTGTAAAAAGGAATTTTTTTTCCTCATCTGATTTCATATGATGTATGATTGTAAATATGCTCTTGTTCAGTTTGAGTGGCTGCTAACAGTGTGCACCTCTGTGAAAAGCACTTCTTTAGCCGTACAGCAGACCCCCCCTCCTCCTCCTTTCCAATCAAACAGCGGTCGAAGCACAGCTTTGTAACATTCTTTATATTGGACAGAGACGACACTGCCGCACACACACAAACACACATACATACACATATATACATATTTTAAAGCAGATGGTTCCCAGATGCAGTCGGGAACCTTGTGAAAGTGAAAGTCATTGAGCTCATTCCTCTCGCCTTGCGTTTTTTATTTTATTTTTTATTTCGTGCTGAGATGTAATATCCAAACCTCAGCAACAATCCTTTTTTTTCCACCTCTCTCTTGATTTTCTTTCTTCCTTACTTTGCCTTGGCATCACTTCCAAAAACACAGCAGGAAAAATCAAGAAATGCTTAAAAGCTCGTATTGTCTGGTACTAAACCCAGAATTTGTTTTTCATCTTCTTTATGGATTAATACCTTCCCGCTTGGATGGAAAACATTCAGGAAACATCAGGTCTGATCCCGGAGTCTGTCTTCCATCAGATCTTCGGTGTCCCTCTGCGTTTAAATACGGCAGTAAATTTTAAGTGACTGCCTTTACGGGGAGTCTTGAAATGAAGCGGGACAGGCTTGTGCTGAAGCAATCCACTATAAAGAGAATCCACCTAGGGCTTGTCAGGTTTGATCAGTTCTGATACGATGTACGTTTTCTGATACAAAGGCTTACCTTTGCCCGGTTGATACGCGCAGACCCTGAAACGCCCTCGGGTTTGATTTCTCTGTTCTGTTTTTTATAAAATATTCTGTTTTGGACTCGGCTCTGAAAATGTAAAACGATTAGGTGAAGTGGACATGGTAGTTTTGATGTTTCTTCTTCTGATATCGATTTGTGGGTGTTTAGCAAGGATTTAATATTCTATGCAAATAGTCGTTTTGAAGATAACATCCATATCTTTCTGGTGACTGAATGGAGCTGTTTCCTGAATAACATTTACTTTTTTGATTGGTTTAATTTATGAATTTTAAAAGGTCCTATTCAAAGCATTGGGGGGGTGTTTGTGTTTGAGTTAATTTCTAGCAGTGGTGGACGAAGTACACAAACCATGTACTTGAGTAAAAGTAGAGATGCACTCGGTAAAATGGGACTCCAGTATAAGCAAAAGTGTCCCTTTAAACTTTCACTTGAGTAAAAGTACAAAAGTATTTCCTTTCAAATGTACTTAAGTATCCAAAGTACTAAGATTTATTATGACTCTAATGTTCCTATTATCATTTTTATCACAAGACAAAATATTTATGTGAAAAGACTGTTACTCTTAACGCACCAAACTATTAATAGAATCATAATTATAAGTCAAACACTGACTGAGCCCAAAACTGTCCTTTTAACTACTTAAAAAAAATCGTGTAAATAAGGCCACTGGTGTTGAGTTGTGGCGAGTTCAAGTCTGGAGTTTCTTCTCCATTTATTCCTCTCTAAATGTTCTGCTTTCTATTGAACTGATGCTGAACTGTATGTTGGTGATCAGTAGATACACCAAGCGCCAATCAAAACAAGTTCTTCTCTACAACATCCGAAATATTTGACCCTTTCTGTCCACACAGGCTGCCCAGGTGCTTGTTCAGTCTCTTGTCAATTTAAGACTCAACTACAGAAACTCTCTGCTGGCAGGTCTTCCCCTGAATGCTATTCGTCCACTGCAAATGATCCAAAACGCAGCTGCACGACTTGTGTTCAATCAGCCCAAGTTCTCCCACACCACCCCACTGCTGCGCTCCCTTCACGGGCTTCCAGTAGCTGCACGTATCAGATTAAAAACACTGATGCTTGCCTACAAGGCGAAAAAATGGACCAGCACCATCTTACCTCATTGACCTCATCACATCTCGCACTGCACCACGCTGTCTGAGCTCCTCCAGCACTGCTCGACTGGTACCACCTTCTCTTAGAATGAGAGGTAAGAATACTTCAAGGCTCTTCTCTGTTCTGGCACCGAGGTGGTGGAACGAACTTCCCCTAGATGTCCGTACAGCAGAGTCACTGATTATCTTCAAGCGACGATTGAAGACCTACCTCTTCCTGAAACACTTAAATGAGCACTTTCCAGGTTTGCTTTGTAGAATTCCAGAGTTATATTTATATTAAGTTTGTATTCTTTTGTACCAGTGTAGATTTATTCATTGCTAGAGACTCAAAGCATTTTTGTACGTCGCTCTGGATAAGAAATCTCTGATTACACCAAAGGAAGTTGAGTAAAAAGTCAAATATTTAACTTAATATTTAACTGAAATGTAGTGAAGTTCAAATTCTCCCCAAATGGAAACACTTCAGTGAAGTACAGATACACCAAAAGGCTTCTCTAGTACAGTAACGAATTACATTTACATTGTTACTGACCACCACTGATTTTTAGATATAGCTAAGATATTAGAACTTTTACAATATGGTTGCTGATTAGAGTAATATTACTTATTCAAAAATAACTTTATAATTAGCCGTACAACTTTTATTAAAAATTATAGAAACATTGGCAGGTGTCTAGCAGGTAAAGGCTTTAACCTTAGGCTGGTGGAAGCTCATTGGATAAGCTGTAGGACTTCTGATCAGAAGGTTATGGGTTCAAATCCCAGTACAACCAACTGCTGGGCCCTTGAGCAACAGTCAGCTATATAAAGTCTATAACAATGTGTAAGTCCCTGTTTATAAGAGCATCTATCGAATAATGGAAACGTTAACCCTGGCAGCTTGGGCATCCTGGGTTTTGAACATATTACCTTCTGATAGGTAGGACAAAACGCAAATTTTACTGTTAGCATGTGACAGTCTAGACTGTAGCGGTATCCTTCAGGTCTATTCTGATTGAGTACAGGATTGATGATACATTATTCATATTTGGAAGCTGATTCCCAGGTTAAGCTCTTGATCAGCGACCTTAAACCTCTTGAACAATAAGAACGGAAACGGAAGACAGGAATTACGAATTATGTCTCAGTTTTCCCAACCGTCCTCTTTATCCTTTATCGAGTTTGTGTTTCTGCTACTTATGCCTGTCTGTACATGAAAGGGATTACACTGATTTACTTGAGACTTGGGATTTTGAAATGTGTACGCCCTTTACGGGGCAAATTCTGTCCAATTCTGTACACACGACGTGAGATGCCATTCAGTAAAAAAAAAAATAAAATGTCATACTGTCTAGGTGTTATCCATACTATAATAAGAATTGTCAGCATGTCTCCATTGTGCTGCCACGACATGGACCATAAACCCTGTGTGGTATATTGAATGACCTCATCTGCCTCAGTGATGGGTTGAGTTTGAAAGTGCATGACCTGCTTGATCTGCTTTTAACTCCTAGTCCCTCCATCTGGTTTCACTTTGATTCAAAGCCTTCTATTAAAACGCAGCTCTTGTCTGTACAAAAAAAAAAAAAAATAGAAAAAGACAATACCGCAGTGTCCATCAGATTATATGCAGAGCAGAGTCGAAGCTTTGAAAGAAGACAGAGTGACGACCTTTCTCGGGCCTTCGAAGAAGCGCATACTGCCTTGGCGACTTGGGGATTAAGGAAGGTGCAGAGCAGGCTGGGATATTGCGATCTAGCGGTTACTCAACTGTTCCGAGCTTTGTTTTTACTTCCTCTTGTTTGGGAAATAAAGCTATCGCAGCCCTGACTTGAGAAATAATGGCTCTACCCTGACTTTGGCCTCTCCTGGTCTTGTATGGATTTGCCCTGTTGCATCGACACCAAAACACTTTGGACCACCCTCCCAAATTGTCATAATCCCTGACAAGTACAGCCCTTGTCTTTAATCTGCCACTGTCTTAGGTATTGCATATCACACAAAGATGAGACTCTGGGGATAGAGACAAGGGGCCTGATATAAAGGGATCACACGGATATAAGGGTATCACACATCAAATGCAGCATCTACACCTACTCACATCAAAGAGTCGCATCTGGTTTGGGACAAGCCCGGGACCCGAGACGCCAGATTGTTCATGCGCCCGAGGGATGAAGAAACTGACAGTTACCCCTTTCCCTCTATTGATTTTGGTCCTTAAGGTTGTCGTTGCTCACCTTTTGAGCGGCATCAAATGATGTCAGTGTTCCGGCACAATGCCACCTACCTGGATTCTTCACACAAGGGCGCTTTTGTGGTTTAGGTGATGTCTCCAGCTGGGAACTGGGTGGGATTTCTTGCCGTATCTTCCCGCTTGTCCAACCCTGCTTGCTTCCGGGGATGTCCTGCACTCTAGATTTGTCACTTTTGACAGTCTTAATGGCATTGATTAACTGGATCAGGTGTACGCTAGGCCTCAACGTTGGCATGGTGGTAAAACTTTAGAAGCGAGATTGAGTGTTTGCATTTTCAGCTAGCCAAGTCTTGGTCACAGAGCTTACATAATCATCGCTGGAGGTCTTTTTCAGTGTTGCCACCATGAATTGTTTTTGATGTCTATTGCTTCTGTGGCACAGGCAGGGTTTCACTTTCAGGTTGGGACACATCATCGGAGTCTAAATTAATTAATTTATTCGGGTACATCGTTAATATCGAGGAGAAGTTAGACTTTTAAGCAACCAGATCTGTTTATGCTTTCAGACAGCACTGGAACATTATGTTTTAGGTTCTGTGGCAGCTCTAATGACTTTTTAGTGCCTCAAGGTCCAGGATTTAAATTTATAGACTGCTATGGAAACCAATATTAAATTTCACACTTAACTGTTAAGTTTAGCTGTTTAGTTTCAATCAGGTTTAAGGTTCTTTTTAAATCAGTGTGTCCACTATATCAGACATTTTCACATTTCTAAATCAAAACAGACACGAGTGTCATGAGGGAGGGTGAATTATAGTTCATCCCCATCTATATGACTTTTACACTGTGATGCATGTACTCAGAGAAGAGGTTTAATATGGAATATTTCTGGATTTCTAAAGGGCTTTTATTGAGATTCCTTTCATAAAAGAGAAACCATTGCTGCAGAGTTCTATATAGAACCTTTCAAAGGAAAAAAAATAATTAAAAGAATTTTTACACAGCTTATGTGGGGGAAAAGGAACGATGAGTGAACAGGTATGTATTTGTACGTGTGAATGTATGTAACGTAGCAAAATACACATGCAAAAATGCAGTGGGTGGGGTATTGGTAGATCAGTGGTTAAGTGGTCATTGGAAAGTTACAAGTACAAATCCCAGCACCACCAAGCTGCTACTGATGGGCCCTTGAGCAAGGCCCTTAACTCTCCATTGTAAGTCGCTCTGGATAATGGCGTCTGCCAAATGGCATTGATTTAATGTAAAACCTGGCAGCTTGGTAGTCCTGGGTTTTGAACTCATTACCTTCTAATCAGGATTCCAATGCCCCAACCACAAATGTTACTGTTATGCTTTGGTTCGATGAGCTCGGCTTTCTGTCCGTGCCAAGTTTTTCATGTTCAACTCCTGTCTATGGGCTTCCAGCTTTCTCCAACCTTCCAAAACCATATTAGTTGGTGGAATAGTTATTAATGTATGCACTGTGCCCTGCGATAGACTGATCTCCCATCCTGGGTGCAATTTTGCCTTACTCTCAATGATCCAGGGATCATTCTTTTCCATTCAGGGATTTCATTTATTTCCATCATAATCCTGAGCAGAATAAAATGCTTTCTGAGGATAAATCAAACTTTACAAGACGTTTAAAATCAGTGTAACAAAGTAGATCTCATTCATAACTGTACTTCAATTGCTTGTTTGCGTATTTCTGTTTTTTTATTTGGGGAGAATTTTACTTTAACTTCACTAGATTTTATTTTTACTCAACTACATTCCACGAAATCAGTCGTTCCTTTTCATTTATGAGGATAAAAACTTAACTGGTCAATCACGCAGCAAACCACCAATCAGGTTCAAGCGCACGCTCCGTTTTAAACTTGTTTTGATTGGCGCTTGGTGTATCTACTTATCACCAACATACGGTTCAGCACCAGTTCAACAGCAAGCAGAACATTTAGGAAACTCCAGACTCCAACTCGCCAGAACACACAACACCCGTGGCCTTATTTACACTTTTGAAGCAGTTGAAAAGAAAGTTTTCTAATCAGATTTTCTCTTTCTATTAATAGATTGATGTGCTGGCAGTAACATTAGAGTTTTCTTTTACATAAACTGAGTTGATTAAGCAAAGAGAATTGTGACAAAAATAATAATAGGGAAATTATAGAGATAATAAATCATAGTACTTTGGATACTTAAGTACATTTGAAAATACCTTTGTATTTTTACTCAAGTGGAAGTTTAAAGTTTGTGGTTTGTGCACTTTGTCCACCACTGGTTGAACCCCTTGAACCTCGGTCTGTTTCCAGTCAATGTTAAATGCATTTAAATAAAGGTGAGTCCAAAGCCTGTAAGGAAAGGTCATTCTCGCATTATAATATACTCAAATAGAACTGAATGCTTCTTTTTTTTTAAAAGACTATAAATACCACCTAATCACTTATGCACATACCTTCATCAATGAAAGCTGTCAGTAAAGCTGTCAGAACTGAACAGTAACACGTGTCAATGCAAAATCTGTCACTGATGCTGTACGCTGGCTTCAAAGCTGAATGGAAACGTTGTAGCACACTGTCATATTGACATATTCAAATATGGTAACTAGCGTGGCTGCAAGTCTTACGTCAGGGTAAGCAAACAAACCCTTTTATCTTGTTATCCCGGAAATGGGAAACAGCGATGTTATCTGCAGCCCTGCGGAAAAGCAATGCGTGCTAATCTCGTAGTTTATTTGCTCTCGGCTAGCAAATACAGACCACCCTTGAGGAGAATCTCTCGACATAAACACCCAGACACACAAAGGCTTAGAAACATGGCTGACCATATCATGATGTGCTGAATGCATAAACACTATTGCACAATTAACCAGTCAGTAAATGTGCTAAATGTGATAGACCTGGTGTTTATATAGTGCCGAAACCAAAGGAAAAATCTGAAAGGCATTTTTCGGATATATTGTTACCTATAAAGTGGCTGTAATGAGTCTGTCAGCACTGAAACCCAAAGCCTTGCTTAAAACGTTGTTTTATTGGGCTTCATTTTTGCAAGTAAATGTTGCCTCTTAATCTGCCCAGGGAGTTTACGAGCCCTTTGCTACTGTGAACTTGAGTGGAAATGGAGAAATAAAGATTGCCGTCCTCCATATGCCGAGGTCCACACTGTATTTTGTGTGAATTGGGACTTCAAAGTAAAAAACCTCTGATGCAAAACCTCCTATACAAATTTTTATTTTAATTTTTTATATATAGATTTATTTATTTATTTATATATAGTTTCTTAGCACACTAGTCTATGTTGCCTAGCGAAAAAAATTGTCCTCTGGGCTACCTTTTGGTTACAAGAAATATTCATACAAATGTTTTTTTTCAACTTAATGTCTATTAATAGTGTCTTTAACACAACTATATTTGCCACATACACTGTTATGCATTTTCCTATTAACTCATAATATCATACAGTGAAAATGAATGTCATTACTATAACATGAAACCCAGTGAAAACAATTCAACCAGTCTTTTCACTGTAGCCACACTTTTTCAACTTAATTTCTATTTATAGTGTCTTTAACACAACTATATTTGCCACATACACTGTTATGCATTTTCCTATTAACTCATAATATCATACAGTGAAAATGAATGTCATTACTATAACATGAAACCCAGTGAAAACAATTCAACCAGTCTTTTCACTGTAGCCACACAGCTGCACTGCCCGCATACATCATCTCTAGCAGAAGCGTCGATTTTAACCTCAAAATAACCCCGTGCATTTGCACCGTGTGCATTGTGTTTTGTGCAAATTTTATATGGGGGGGAAAAAGCTAAAGTATAATTTAATATATATGAAAAAAAACATTTTTAACCCAGCAACATGTCATGTCATGTCATGTTATGTGACAGCTGAAATCTGATTGGATAGAAGCTCCAATGTAAATAGGCCCATTTATTGCATTTATACAACTGACCAGCCTTGGTTCCCTGGTGGTCTAGTGGTTAGGATGCGGCGCTCTCCCCGCTGCAGCCCGGGTTCGATCCCCGGTCAGGGAACCAACCCCAGCCGTTAGGGTTGCACAAGCCTTAGTGCTGGTCCCAAGCCCGGATAAATGGGAAAGGTTGCGTTATGAAGGGCATCCAGCGTAAAAACATGTGCCAATCAAACATGCGGATGGTCCACTGTGGGGCGACCCCTAATGGGAGAAGCCGAAAGCAAGTTTTTATACAACTGACCAGCCTCGGGTTTAGAGGCCCAGGAGCGTCAAATTGGTGTGGCTGGGATTCGAACACACAACCTTTAAGTCCAAAGTCTAATGCCTTAACCACAGTTATGTCATTAGACACAATGGTTGAGAAGGTTGTTTTCATGGTTTCTTGAAAAACCATCTACATTACTGTCTTTGTGGTTAAAATCCCAGTGGGAACTGAGTATTTTTTTACGGTTTATTACTTAGATTCAAAGATTATATCGAAATATATTTTATTTACTCCTGATGCAGCCATAAAATCTACAAGACAAATATCTATAAAATGCAGGGTGCCTGAGACATTCATATAGTAATGAATACAGTACATACTTTACTTTAAATCTCTAAAATACACACACACACATAGAGCTAAATTACCAAATATATTTAAGTAGTGTTTGTAAAGTCATTTCACTGCATAAACATTAATTGCTGGATTTCTTTTTTTCTTTCTTTCTTTTTTTTTTCTTACGAAGGGATTTCCACAAATTCCTACTTGTTCCTAGTAAGACAAGTGCTGCTTTCATGTCATCGGCTTTTGTTTACAGTGGCATGTGCTGACATGTTACATGCTTGTCTTTTTGTTTCTCTTGACATTCTGAGTTTCTCCTGTCCTGTCGCTGACTTGTTGTTCTATTGTGTTCACCTGTTCAATGTTTAGTTCTTGATTAGTCTATTTATACCGTGTTCTCGATGCGTCGTTACAAAAGCACAGCCTTAACTCGTGTTCTAGTTTGCCGTTCTCTGGTTTTAACATGTTTTTGATTTGTCTTGTATTTGATAACTGCTTGGATTCCAGCCCATATTTATCTCTTTTATTAAAATGTACTATATAATGTGAGATTTGCTCAAAAAAAGCATTTGCAATTAATTTTGACTGATCACATATTAATAAAAGGTTTTCAATATCGGTGAAATGTGTTCAAAAATCTTTCCATATAAAGAGATTGGGGTTTAAAAGGATTAGGATTTAGTTGACATTTGAAAAAAGAGTCCATAATGGATTTTAGTTCAAACATGGAGAAAGTGGGAAAATCACACCACAAGTTTTGGGATATTTAATTCTGCCATATTTTAAGCTACATACATTACCACCTTTAGTTTTTTCTTCCAAAACTTTAGTTTTTGATCCAAACAGTTCATGAATATATGCTCCATGCCGACGTTCAGTATTTTGTTCACATACATATCCACTTAATATGGCTGTAGAATTTCGGTTTGACTCCTAGCATAGTGTTGTTGATCGTAATATTCACCGATATGTGTTTTTTAACCCTGGTTCTTGGCAGAGCATTTGGCTGGCACCTGGTTGACAATCTCAAATTCCCATACATCATCAGCCCCAGCGCTATTTGATGCCTTGATTGTATTTGTCTTGGACATTGTTCTGGCTTTGATGCTGAATTGAGGTAATTATTCGAGCCTGTACACTGCACAGGAGACAACCAGTGCAACAAGAGAAGCTTGTTTGTGTGTATATGTGTGTGTGCATGTTTTCTTGCTTGTGTGTGTGTGTGTGTGTGTGAGAGAGAAATGCACTTTCCAAACAAGAGAAGGCACAGCACAGGAGCTAAGCGCAGGATAAATAGCCCAATTAAATGCCTTCTTTATGGTTTTCATCAACAATGCACTTTGCAGGCATTGTACTTCCCTCTTTCAGCTTGCTGAATGAGGCCGGATGTGTAAATGAATCGGGTGAAATAGAAGCAGGGTGCTTTTTTCTCTCCCCCTCCCCTCCTTCTTCCCTCTCCATCCATTCATCCTGAAATCGGCTAAATAAAAATAAACAGACGAAGAACACCTGAGAGGTGAATGAGGAGAATATGTTCTTTTTTTTATACTTCAGAAAGGGAAAAAAACGGAAGCAATTAGGGATTTAAAACAAGTATTATTCATTTTGCGCTCTTATTTCATGCTTAACTCTTCCTTGTCTGAATTTACTGAGTGAATAAGAAGTTTTGTAGTGAAAGCTTTTTTTTGTTTTGTTTTGTTTTTTTCGTTTACGCTTTTGTGTATTTTGATTGCTTTTTGTTTATTCCGGTTGAATGGACAGAGTTAGGGTTAACTGAGACGTGAGCAATAACAGTTTGGATAAGAGAAATGGTTTGAATAAAGTCTTTTGTTTAAAAAAAGGAGAAAGAAAAAAAGACACCATTCAGCATTCAACCTCAAGTCTTTATTAAAACCAAACCTATGCCTGTATACCTCGGTAACTTCTTGATTTTGAGAGGTAGACTAGGTTCACCTTTATGGTCCCTCAGCTTCCTCATAAAGATTTTCCTGCTATGGGAATTACATTCGGCTCCTCTTCATGTAAAGCCACCCTGGAGCTCAGGTAATCCAGGATTTGAACCAAGTGAGCTCAAAGCGAATCTGTGGCTTCATGCCACTTTCCCTCATATTATCCTGCAACTTAATGCTTTCTGGCCAGCTTCAGGGCCAAACTCAGGACTAATGAATCAAATCTAACAGCATGTTAAAGATGCTATACGTCCAATGTGTTTTATTCCTTTAATACCACAGGGGTTTGGCATTGATTATGATTTTGGATGCAGTATTGAATGACACTTCATGATTTGGAACCATTTATAGTCACACCTAATGTGGTTAAACATCTCTGAAATGGCACTCTTGGTGGGGAGGTGGTAGCTCACTTGTTAAGGTACTGCAGGCCTGATCGGAAGGTCAGTGGTTTAAGCCATGGTATCTCCAAGCTGCTGCTCTTGGGGCCCTTAAACAAGGCCCTTAACCCTCTGTGTTCCAGAGCTGTTATTTTATGGCGGATCCTACATTTTCTATATGTGAAGCAATAATTTTACTATGCTGTAATGTGATGATGTAATGTGACAAGTAAAAAAAATCAGCTTCCCCTTATCTTTGTGGTAGCTTAGTGGTTATGGCACTGGACTCTGGATTAGAGGGTGACACTTTCCAATTGTACTTTCCAGTTCTACCCTTGGGCCTTTGAACAAGGCCCCTAACTCTTAACTGCTATGGGATAATTGTTTTTGCTAAATGCTGTAAATGTAGATGACTTCCTGTTATCCAGCTCTGTAATAGCAGGTTTTCCCAACCTAAGGTTTTTTCTAGCTCCAAAGATTTTATCTTAAAAAAAAGACCAAAAACTGCAGCTTGCCAATGACATGTATGAGGACAGTTTGACAGGAGTGCAGTGTGCACTAGGAATGACAGACTGGTTTAAGCTAAAGGTTGGTCTGCATCAAGAATCGGCTCTGAGCCCGTTTCTGTTTGCAGTGGTGATGGACAGGTTGACGGACGAGGTCAGACATAGTCTCCGTGGACTATGATATTATGATTTGTGATGAAAGTAGTGAGCAGGTTGAGAATAGCTTGGAGAGGTGGAGGTACGTGCAGGAGAGAAGGGAAATGAAAGTACATGTGTGAGAATGGGAGGGAGGGCAGTGGAGTGGTGCGGTTGCAGGGAGAAGAGGTGGAGAAGGTGGAGGAGTTCCGGTACCTGGGGTCAACAGTGCAAAGTAATGGAGAGTGTGTTAGAGAAGTAAGGAAAAGAGTGCAGGCAGGGTGGAGTGGGTGGAGAAGAGTGATAGCAGGAGTGATTTGTGATAGAAGAGTATCTGTAAGAGTGAAAGGGAAAGTTTATAGGACTGTGGTGAGACCTGCAATGTTGTATGGATTAGAGACAGTGGCATTGAGTAAAAGGCAGGAGGTGGAGCTGGAGGTAGCAGAGCTGAAGATGTTGAGGTTTTCATTGCGAGTAAAGAAAATAAACTGGATTCGAAATTAGTTTATTAAAGATACGTTTTAGGAGACAAGGTGAGGGAGGTGAGATTGAGATGGTTAGGATATGTGCAGAGGAGGGACATGGGGTATATCAGTAGGAGTATGCTGAGGATGAGGCCACCAAGAAGGAGGAAAAGAGGAAGACCAAGGAGGAGGTTTATGGATGTGGTGAGGGAAGACATGCAGGTAGTTGGGAGAAAGAAGCAGATGTAGAGGACAGAGTAGAATGGAGATGAATGATCCGCTGTGGCGACCACTAATGCGAGCATTCGAAAGAAGAAAAAGAAGAGGAAGAAGAAGACCTTCCTTATATCAATGTTTCTTTTCTTTTCTTAATTTTTCTTTTTTCTTTTTTTTTACAATAAACAATAATTTGACCAATAAGAATGGAGAAATCACTGGTTTGGATATAAGGATATAAGGATATAATGAGATATACAGATGTAACAAGCATTCTCGTCTCGATGTGAAAAATCGAGCCAGGTTTTTTCAAGGTCGGGTTTTACACAAAGCAAACAGGCAAACAGAGGTCTGTATCTCCATGTTTTAATTACTCTTGATGAGAAAGCAATAAAATACACACATTCCTCTCTCACCCTTGCGTCTTCCAGCCAAGACAGGAGAGACTCCAGATGTGTTCCGTATGAGCACTCTTTGTGAAGGCCTAAAGATCAAGCATGCTTTGTGGATTTGTTCTTTTTGTTAGTTGATCAAACATGTCCATGTGCAAGAATTATTGAAAATTTTGGTGCTTTTTTTTTGTTTTTAACTTTTTGTTTAATTCCCTGCCTTTGTTCTTTAACCTGTCGTCATGTTTATGTCATATAATACGAGTCGGAGTGCAGGAACCGGGCAGATGCTACACATCAGTTTTAAAAGGAGGGGAAAAAATCAGATATGAATAATTCATTTTTTTTAATGAGATCATTTCCTATAATTGAAAACTTATCTATACTGAAGGCCAACATTTGGCCTTTTTGAAAACCAAACCTCTTCTCACGCACTTTGTGTTCTTTTTCGATACACAATGTTCTGAGTTCTGATGTTCTTTTGTGGTGCCTCATAAACTTACTATGATTGCACAAATAATTCAAGGTCATGCTCTAAATGCATTTTAAGAAATCTTTCATAATTGGTGATTGCTTTTTGTAAGGTGTTATAGTAGTGCATTCGTTTTACAATTTAATTCGCTCTGTTTCCAAGAAAGTACTATATTTATCTACATTTACACACTATTACCTTCAAAATAGTCCCTTTGCACAGCAATACAGCACTCTTAGTGATCCTGCCACTTCGGGAATATGTTGTGAAAGTCAAATCATGTCAAGCACCTTCTGCTATTCTTGCTGGATCTCTGCAATGGTGTCAAAACAGTGTCCTTTGAGCTGGTCTTCATCTTCTTGAAGAGAGCGAAGTCTGCAGGAGCCAAATCTGGTGAGAAGGGTGCGTGAGAAAGTGAAATCATGTGGATTGTTCTCCGATAATCATCATGCACATGTTGCCGAATGGTTTCGAAGTCGAGGTCGTTGAAGGTCCACCTAAACTCTCATTGTCTTCCTGTGACACATCAAACATCTCAATGCAGAATTTTAGGTTCGCTCTTTGTTCTAACTTGCTGCCCAGACATCTAAAGCATGTGCTCAGAATAGCACCAGTTAACTCCGTTAATCTCAAAATCCTTTTGATACCACCTTGTATATATATTTGCTTGACACTGAACTGGTATCTGTATTATGAAAAAGAATCCAGTTTGGTTCCTTTATTTCTGGGAGTGTATTATTGCATGACTCACCGCCTCAGAGTCCCAGATGAGATCCTGAATTGGATTCATGCAGAATTAATTTTCTCTGTACCCTCGTTCCTACCAAAAGCACGCACATAGGTGGATTGGTTAGTTTTAAATTGCCCCTAGGTGTGAACAAGTGTGTGAATGAGTGTGTATAGTGCCCTAAAATGGCCTGGCATCCCATTCAGGATGTTTTTGCACCTCTCACCTAGAGATCTGAAAGTCCTTTGTATTCTGAAACAGGTTACCAAAGTGAAAATGAATTAATCTATTTTTATTAAAAAAAATCTATTTGCTTTTGGATTATTTCTATCCTAAACCTGAGAATAATAAAAAAAAGTTTCTGACTCTTTAGTACGACTGACACTTTTAAGCCTTCCTTTCTACATTCTCAAAAGAACCATTAAATCTGTCATTATTATAAACTAATAAATCTTTAATATATTGTTGGGCTCACAGGATTAAACCCTGGGATCCCAGTGGCTCAACATGCAAGGATTAAAAAAAAAAAAAATCCTGAAGTTATCTTATTGGCTTTCTGCTTGCATTCAATTCTTCAATCTGACTTTTCGATCAGTCCTTTCCATGGAATGCAATAAGATTAAAAATGCAGTAGGATTGGAAAAACAGTTCCACGATTTAAAATAGGATTGCAGTCAAAAGAGATATTCCCAGTGGGATCATCGATCGACGGTCTGCTTTAACCCAAATGGCGAATTATTCGGTTTATTCTAAGGAACCCATGCTCTAAAAAACTACTGAATCTGCTAATGCACTTCATGTAGAGTCAGTGTTATGAAACATCATTTAGTGTTCATTGATGATGTATTAAAGAGAAGTTAAGCACTTGCACATCCTTCTACAGTGCACATTGTTTCTGTGGAGTGTAACCGGTGTAAGAAAAAAGTGGGTGTTGAGTGCAGGACGGTGAGAGAAGCAGGGCCAGACAGCTCCAACCTCTGTTAACAAAGGCACACTGTCCAGACACCGGGTATCACTCAGCGTCTGGTCTGCGGTCGAGTTCGACTGTCATATTCATTATGTACTGTGCTACCTTGACTGCTTTGAGAAAAAGACAGAAAAGGCTGGTAATTGGTCAGCGACCGTAAAGCATATACAAAGTGTATGCTAGTGAGAGAAAGTCAAACCCAAAGTTTACTATGTATACAACTCTTTACTATTCTTGTTTTGTGCTACATGGATTGAAGCGTACTGTACCTGCTTTGATTTTTTGTTCGAGTAAACTTTTCTTGACCACAAAAGATCATAATGAAGTGTTTCATTTCAGGAAAACTTTTAGAAAGCATTCAGACTGAGTGATACCACTGCCCCTAGGGAATCTCTGGCTTTTTCTTCTTGATTTTTTCACCCTTTCTTTTTTTCCCATCTTTTCTTTCTGCCTTTCTGTCCCTTTTATGGAGCCGGGATTGTTGGACTTCCCTTCGCTTAACCACAGACACTTTGTTCGCTTTCTGCCGGCGAATTCCTGCCGAGGCCTCGCAACCGGGCGAGTGCGTAGCAGGAACATCGTCCCTGCGCCTCGTCTGTCCCCGCTAACGGCTCCTCTGGGACGTGCGGTTGCTGTGACATCCGAGACATTTCCAAGCCTTTCGCTATGTGTCTGAGACGTAAACCACCAGAACAAATGTGGTTTTGCATTAGAACCAGGCCTCTGGAAGAAGAAAGTGGATGAAGATAAACGGCCTCCGCTGACTTTTTCACATCTCCTGGAGCTGTGTGGTATTCGTTATCTAAACCTTTGCTCCATTCCAGAGCTGTTGTTTGGGTAATGCTCCAATGTTTGCGGGTGGGGTCGATACCGCAATTAAGCGAGCGCCCGAAGATGCTTTCGGACCTCCGCGAAGTAAAACATCTGTTATGCAAATCCGTCCTTCCTACAGGTTTCTCTCATCACATCCCTCCCTTCTTTGCAAATCCTTAACCTAGGCTTTTTATCCCTCCAGAAGCTCATGGTTCTGGTATTAATGAAAGCTAAATGAGAGTCCTGGCGTATACAGCTCCAACATCGTGGGTGAGATCTCCACATGAATGTGTTTGTGGCAGTCTTGAGATTTACCTGCGTCCGTTTATACCTAATCAGTCTTCAGTGCGAAGAATCAGTCGAGATGCGACTCCACCTGGCATGGATTATGGCGAATAGAAACCCCATGTGGCTCGCTAACTCTTGTCAATGTGATAGTGCGCATTCTAAGTGCATGTGGGTTTCATTTTGTGAAGCGAGTGTGAAGATCCCTTATCTTTCACGTCATTTTGGGCCGTTGTTTTCTTTTCATTCTCGTGCCCGCTACTAGGTTGGAAGTGTTGATTGCTCAGACACGCTCTTAGACAATTGGGTGGGGTGTGATCTGGCTGTTTTCTAGCTAGAACAAAAAAAATGTTAAATATTGACAAAAATATCAAAGAGTAAAACAGACAAACTGTAAATCTGTCCCGTAACTCAGTTGCTAGCACAACATGTCAAAAATCAAGGTGCTAGCCAGAGTCGATTGATATCTTTAAAGTGCGCTTCAAAAACGAAAGCACCACAGGCCATAAACAAATGTTGGGCCTATTTATTTTCTGACCATTTATATACCTCAGGCACTTTTTAAATTAAAGATTATTCAGTTCAATTCAAATTTATTTTATTTGTATATCGCTTTTAGCAGTGGACTTCACAAAGCAGAAATAAAGAGATTGAGATGTCTATCTATAGCCATTATGTCAATGGGAAAGTTCATATATTCTCATTTGTGTCTATACCCTGGTCAATTAGCATTACACTAGCATTTTTACATGAATCTGATCTCAGTATTCTACAGCAGGGATTTTAAAACTTTTTGGGACAAGGACCCCTTACAGAGAAGGACCCAGTTGTGGGCTGTATATTTCACCCCTTCGTCTTTAGTGGTGTCTGACCTGAGTCAATCCATCAATATCAACCTTAAAAAAATGACAAAAACCGAGTCTTTACATTTTCGATACATTTTCCTGGATATTATGGTTTTTCTGAGGATTTAACTTTAAGACAAATTGTGTTTTTGTGCAAATTCCACAGAAAGAAATACATAAAAGAAGAAGTGGTTCATGAAAAAGCTAAACAACTGGTTTTAAAACAACTACTAAATCCACACAAATATATTTGAGCTTGTGCAGTTTGCTACAGATGCGATTTGCAAGTGTGACTAGTGCATGCTCTGACCAGCCAATCAAAGCATATGATAAATTCCAACATGATTGGGCGCCTTCTAGGGGACCTTGGAGTATCCAAGTTGCAAAATTATTGGTTAAAGCAGCAGCTTTCCCCAACCTAGAGCTAAAAAATCTGACTGTGGTGCCCTAAGGTGTCTGCTGTGACGGCCTTATGTCAGATAGCTTTGCAACAAATAATGTAATGAACGAATACAGACGGTCGGGTGGAGAAAATGCTATGAAGTAGAAGAAATAGACTGTTGAGAATAATTAAATTGTATCAATGGACTAAAATATATTAAAACATAAGTAAGTGATTAAAAATAATCAGTGAATAAGTCAGTGAGTTTAGGACAGCGGAGAAGGTCCTGCTGGCCCTGACGGTAATTAATTCCAGAACTCGTGACTAGTGCTGAAACGAACGTGTACCGAACAAGTAACTGGAAGCATTGTAACCACTTTAGGACAAATGATTTAGGCTTAAAATGCACAAAAACACAAAAAAGAAAGCGATTTCCTTGTCCACGAGCTAACACGAGACTCTTCATGCTAACATGAGACTGAAGCGCTCACAGGTTTCATCGCGAGAGGCCATGTCGAGTTCAGAGCATGCAACGAGGGACCACACCTTTTTTCAGTTGTCATAAAGTTCCAGAGCCGACAAGTGCCGACGTATTACTGTATACTTGTTTGTTTCTATAGAATAGTGTAGCATTTTTTTTTTTTTTACCTCAGTCTAATCTGCATATTCTACAGCAGGGATTTTGGGCCAGGGACCACTTTTAGGGGTGGACCCCAATATGAGAACCCCTGTTTTACAGGAACATACAATGCAATGCAATGATTTTAAGTTTTAGCGAAAGTACAAAAGATGAACCCAGTGCACCACAATCCCCCTATGCCCCCCTACACACTATGTAGCCACTTGTATTTGATAAAATATGCCATGTATCCCCTCCACACCCACCCCAAAAGCAATGCATGGCCCAGATGCAGTAGTTGACCATATTTGGTGTGTTATCAAGTAAAAACTGCTTAATGTGAAATATCAGCTCTCGGAAAGATCAAGGTCACACACCACTCTGCCATATTGGCTTAGACTGAAACAAAAAGCGAGCAGCTGAAATGCAGCTTGGAATCTGTGGTCTCTTTTATTTCGTCGGAGGCCTGAGGTTACACACCGAAAACAGGCAATTTGTATCTTTCACATGCCACATACTCTAACCAGACTTTGCTCCAACAGCTTTGGTTAATAGATACATAATTTATCTCATAAATGCATAACGCTGACAATATGAACCGGAGCTGTACACAATGTTGTAACCACGCCATGACATCAAGCAGTTTGCTGTTTAGCCCCGGAAAAAATGGCTGCTTTATCCACTTTATGATTTATATTGGACTCCGGATCAACTTTTGGCCACCGCAGAACCGCAGCACCCGATGATGCCTGTAAAACCTTAAAAGAAAGAACAGTTCCTCGAGAAACATCCATAATCAGGCCTTCTGATCTTCGCCGTCACTCCCCTGATGGACAAATTGCGTAGGTTTCAACTCATCTGCGGCACAATTGGAAACACATCTTGGCTTGCGCACTCTTCGGTTTGCGAGTCCTTTAAAGTCGGCTCTCTGAGTGAACGGAGACAAATCAGATTTTTCGAGGTTTAACTAAACACCTCAAACCTTATGGAGTCACAATAACAAAGGAATGAAAATGTCAAAACACGTCTGTTTTCGCAATAATCTCCGTTGCACCACTTTCTTGCCGTTCGCCCGGGTTTCAGATGGAATAGGTGATATTGCGTTTCCAATGTGCTTTGGCGTTCTTGGCGACAAACGCAGATTTTTCCAAGGTATCGATACTTCATACTTATGACTGTGTGCAGTCCAAATAATTACATTATTTCCAGAGACTTCGATTAGCTTATGTAACATTTGGTTACAGGTGCACCAAGCATGTGGTATCACATCTGAATCTACGAAGCACATTTCCTGGATGAAGATGAAGCCTAGTCCCACACTTTCATGGACTTTCCAAAGAAAATTGTAATGGCATTTTCATCTACGTCAAACCAGACCTGTTTCTGGAAAAGTTGCTTTTGATGTCTGTGTCGAGACTTTCAAAAAGGTGTCACTTTTGCTTCGTTTCCTGTGGAAGGGTGTTAGTCAGCCCTTTTATTTTGTTTATTTTATTATCTTTTTTATCTATTATTCACTGAATGCACTGCATACACAAATCCACCCTTTAGCAGCACTAGATTCCATCACGTGTACCTCTTGCCAAGTTCTGTGAGAATTGTTTTACTGTCTGTTAAAAGATTTCTTTCCTCATGAATGCATGCTTACTCATCGAGACGCTAGTGTCTCGGCGTGTGACTGATGCCGCTGTGATAGGTTAGTGTACGGCAGGTTGCATAGGTTTCCAGCCGTTCAAAGCCTCAACTATTCTTCAGCAAGCGGTCCAGCAGAGCCTCGTGCCTGACCTGATTAAAGAAGGTCAAGGAACACTACGGCGGGATGGTTCTTGCTAACACCTAATGTCTACGATGTGTCGAAATATGGTGCATATGAAATGTATTCCCAGTTTACCCAGTAATACCCAGAGGTCGTTTTGGAATCAGCTATCACCTAAACAGCATGTCAACACCTTGCGGGAGCTGGCGGTAGCTCACGCTTCTCTCTCCAGCCCTGAACAACATGTAGCCTGAGGCATCTGTTAATAGCTCTCATCACAGAGAATACAATCGGTGAACTTCTGACCCAGTGTCTGAGATGGGTGATCTCTCTTTGCCACGGTTTGGAGACTCACTAGGTGTTTTTTCCACCTTTAGAACTGCTTTTCTTTGCAGTCTATCTGCTTTATACATTTCATCTGTGAAGTGTTCCCATTGTCTTGAGGTTTCAAGTAGGCATAGGGATGGTGATTGAAACCGACACTGGAAATCACTATACGGGGCTCTCACTCTGCGCTTTTCCCACTGTGTCTAAATCACAGCTTTGGGGACAATGAAGCATTGTGTGGTGGCCATTCAATCCAGTGCGGTGCGTTAGCTTTGACAGTGAGTGATCACATAAAAATAATGATGTCAGTGCAACCGCTTAGCCAGGAATGAACAAAGGAGTACCTGATCTGTGCAGGGATTGAGCAAGATCATTGTAGACTTTAGTGGGAGATGAAAAAAGATAAAAAAAAATCCAAGATTTTCACAGAATTTAGATGTTCTCAATTCTAGCTAATGGTTAGTAGGTATTATTATTATTAATAATCATAACTAATATTGTCATAATGATAGCTGAATACATATACTTATTTTTAGAAGGGTATTTACTATACTTTTTAACCTCGTACTCATGCATGAATCACCAATTATAATAGTAATCATCAAGCAATAACAACTTAATCCCTTATTTTGTGTGTTTGTCAAATTCTACGCATTTTGAGTAGGGTTTAAAGCGAAATATGTCTAATTTGTCAAATAAAGTAATGCTAATCCATTGTTTGTGGTGTGCTAAAGATGTACTTGACATCTCAAAATAAATAAATGTTGATGCTTTCTGTCAAGGTAATGGGTAAATGTTTTGACAATTGGTTTCGAGTCCAGGGACAATGGTTAAAAAAACTCTGATAATAATAATGTGTGGAAATCATTTTCATTATGAAGATATCTTAATGGTTAACCCAAATCTTAGACTGTTATATTTGTTTAAAAATATTGTATTTCCCCGCACACTCAAATTAAACCAAACTGGATAAATTATGAATAAAAAATAAATATACATATCGATTAAAAAATATTTCTGTGTTATTAAACTGAACACGAGCCTTATTGTGGGTTTGAACGGATCGACCGTCAGCGTGCTCATTTTTCTAACGTCATGCTCGTAAATCTGTTTGGTTTGATTTGTCATCCAGCTGCTTATGGGTGCTGGCTGAATACAAATTGTTCCAAGTTATTCAAACAGCTTGAGGTTGGGGTTAAGCTATGATTTTTTTATGATGTGAATAAATGTGTAAATCATTATTCGAATCAATACAATGTTGTAACTAAACTATGAATATTACTGTACATAGGACTATTTAAAAATGCCCCAGAGCCTGTTAATGTATACCCTTTATAATTTTGTAGGAATTTTCCACTATTATAAAAGCGTTAGTCAAATATTAGTACAATAATAAACCAGGGAATGAGGTGGAATCAAAAAGAGACACGCTTTTTTTTTATCTATTTAAGTTTTATACCCTATCACTTTTAAAATAATCCCCTTGCACAGCAACACAGTGCTCCCAGTGTTCCTTCCTCTTTTATAATATGTCCTGGAGTGTCGAGCATCTTCCTCATGCGATTCGTGCTGGATCTCTGCAATGGTGTCAAAACCATGACCTTTGAGCCGGATCTTCATCTTCGGGAAGAAGGCGAAGTTAGCATGAGCCAAATCTGGGTGGGTGCGGAATCAGGGTGGGTGCGGAAGTGAGGTCGTGTTGTTTTTCCGGCGGGAAACTAATGTGTGAGGAGCTCGGTGACAGGGTGTTCTAAATTGCTGTACTAATGAAATCGCAGATGTGGTAACGCATGTGGTCAGAACAGCACCGGTTGCAAAGTTCGCAAAGTACACAGGATGATGTCTTTTGGCACACTGACTTAGGAAGGTCTGTGCTCCCTGTGACTGTGCGTGCAGCCTCATGCTGCCATCTGTTGGCAGGTTACAAAACTAGTCTCAAACCTTTTTGATATCACCTCGTATTATGTTCATCTGCCAAATATGGTGTTGGTGCCTGCAAATCAGCTATATAGAGTGCAGCCGGAAAGTTTTCACATGACTTCACTTTTTCCACATTGTGTTATGTGACAGACTCATTCCAAAATAAATTAAATGCATTATTTTCCTCAATATTCTACAAACAACACCCGATAATGACAACAAGAATGAAGTATATTTTAAATCTTTGCAAATTTATATAAAAAATTAAAGAAATAAAAAAAAATCAACTCAAGTCTTTTTTAAGTTTGATGCTACATGCTTGGTGCACCTATTTTTGAGCAGTTTCTCCCATTCTTCTTTGCAGAACCTCTCAAGCTCAGCCATTTTCAGATCTCTCCAAAGGTGTTTTAGCGGAGATTTGATTGCAGTCCACCTGAATTGACCACAGGTGGACACCAATGAAGTTGTAGAAACATCTCAAGGATGATGGAGTGGAAACAGGATGCACCTGAGCTCAATTGTGAGTGTCATGGCTGTGGCTGTAAATACTTCTGTACATGTGATTTTTGTCATTTTTTATTTTTAATACATTTGCAAAGATTTTAAACAAACTTATTTCATTAATCATTATGGGGTATTAGAAAATTGTTGGAAAATTTGAATTGTTGGAAAATGAATTTAATCCATTTTGTCATAAGGGCCACTTCTTCTTCTTCTTCTCTTCTTCTTCTTTCAGCTTCTCTCATCGCCACAGGGGATCATCCGTCTCCATACATCTGCCTCTTTCAAACCGACTACCTGCATGTCTTCCCATACCACATTCATAAACCTCCTTCTTGGCCTCTTTTCTTCCTTTCTGGTTGCTCCATCCTCAACATTCTCCTACCGATGTAAGGTGTGGCCACTTCACATAGGAATTTATTGTCCAGTACATGAAACAGATGCTTGATTCAATCGGATTTGTGCTTTATGATGGCCAAGTCAACACCTTCACCTCTAATTCTCGTTCTCGTAAGCCATTCCAACATTTATTTTTGCAATGTTGCACGGCACATTATCCTGCTGAAGTAATGTCATTACCATAAAGGGGTGCACCAGATCTCAAACCATTTTTGAGTATGTAAGATGTGTCAGGTCATTGTACATGCAACTACCTGGTCTAAAAGTTTCCAAGCAGAACATTTTCCAACCCATAGACACATCTCCAACAGGCTAGTCTTTTTTCCACAGGGCATCCTGGTACCACTATTTTCTCAAGTCAAATGGTGCATATGTATCTGACTGCCCACCTGGACATGTCCACCTTCTCCAATGTCCAGTTCCAATGCAACCTGTTCAGCATGAGATGATGCATCATGTGTTGTGACAAATTTCTCCAAAAGACATCATTAACTTCATAGCACAAAGTGCTGTTTTTGCATCTGTAAGTGACATTTTTCCAGCCTAAAGGTCATGATTGCTTTTAAAAGAAAACCCTGAGGAAACTCATGCATACATGGGGATCACATGCCAAACTCCTCACAATGTTATATACTCACTGTGAACCAGAACTTATATCAATCAGGTATTATTAATAAAAATAATGGTCATTTTGGAAGCCATGAAGTTTCAATGTGTAACCCTACAAATGAGTATGTGGAAGTGGTACCATCCAGACCCAAAGAACCCATAACCTAATCGAAAGAGTCGTTTATTCCTTGAAAGAAGAGTGTATAGCCTGCTTGTGGTTAAAATCCCTCCAAGCTAAATTTTAACACAACTGGAACCATTTAAACTGCTCCTTGTCATCAAGTAGTGAGTAGCAGCGTGAGCGATTGCAAACAAACCCACTGATGCTCTTCTCCATTCCCGAGGAGATAAAACAAAATCAGTGACCAGATACCAAGGCCAAATGTTTAATAAATGTGAGGCATTGCTCAAGTGCAAACATCTGGAAAGGCACAGGGCTTTATAAATGGATGCGAATGCTGATGTGTGAACATTAATTTGCTAAAAATTTCATCCGTCCTATAGGCCTGTCTCCCATTAAAACCCCATGACTGTCAAACCCTATCAACAATTTTAATTGATACCCTCACAGTTAAAAAAACAATTACACTCGTACATCCTTTCTTGGCATGCTAAACATTTTAAACATGCCATTAACATATCAGAGAGAACGCATTAGCACGCTTTATTGCTAAATTATACGATTATACGATTATATTTCAGGTGTATGTCATGTAAAGATCACATTTATCATGAAAGCAAGAGAGGAGTTTAACGTAAATCAAACATCCTGTCAGACCGGTATGTATTACAAAGCTGTACATGTTGAGATGCATGTAGAGGTTTATTAGGGAAAAGGTAAGCTCTTTATCTTAGTCAGGATCACAGTGGATCGTGGAAAGATTTATCATGAGACAGGAATACACCCAAAATGGGGTACCTAGAGGGAATTTATAGGAGCCCTTTCACCTTTCATATTGTAAGTTTTATGCCCCTCATTCTCTCCACATATTGTGCCTTAGATACATATGTACTACTATTTTATTCATGTGTATCTATCTATCTATCTATCTATCTATCTATCTATCTATCTATCTATCTATCTATCTATCTATCTA
>MU551713.1:362349-387337 GCA_024362625.1 Silurus asotus
GGGGGCAATGTGGGAAATGTACCTTATTTATATAAGGCAAATGAAAACTGCGAATAAATCAGGTGAATGCGTTTATCCCTTGTTTCTCTCTCGTCACGTGGCCGAACTAAGATTTCGCTTTTTTTTCATTATTTTCTTAACTCATGACATTACAGAGTAATATCTGTAATTACTTCATTTACTATTAAATGAAGAATAAATAATTAAAATAAAAGTCTACATTTGCAGCTCTGATCTGGCGTGACTTCTCGAGAAGAGCAGTGACATCTCGCATCAGACAAAAACATCCTCAAGAAGGCACAAACGTGGCATCGAACCATATCATAAAACCAGGAAAGCTCTTTCCTATGAATCTCCTGCAAATATTAGTACAGTGAAGAGAACAGAACATCAAACATGTGTCGAATGGGTAGATTTAGTGCTTGTTTAAGGGGTCAGTGAAGAGAAGAACATTCTCACAAAACTAGATGTGTGTGATTCAGATCTTTGTAGATACTGATGAGTTTCTATATAAGAGCAGCTCTTCTCAGTGAGGTGCTCAGGACTTTCCCCCGGCATGAGCAAAACAGTACACTGCACTGTAGTAACACTGACTACAGACATTTTGACACTTTTTTGGAATAAACTGTGGGAAACATATTTTTGTAACATTTTCTTACATTGAAAAAAAAAGTCTAAATGTTTTATTATGATGATATTTCACTGTAGGAGTAATGTCCAAAACTGCGGAAGTTTAGGGGGTTCAAATACAGTGAAAATTAGCATTTTAATATATAATACCATTACATTTTATTTACTATACTATACTATACTATACTATACTGTACTGTACTGTACTGTACTATACTATACTATACTATACTATACTATACTATACTATGTTTCTAATGGAAAAATCGATTAATTACAATTCTAAAGTTCAATTGAATTGTACAGTATACACTTACATAAATCAAATCAAATCAAATCAAATCAAAATATCATCATATTATGACTTGACAACAATATAAACAGAAATATTTGAAATGTGACATGAAATGTGAAAAGCTTCTCCTGGCCGGTCCATGACGTAAAATAAAATAAAAAACAAATAAATAAAAACCTGAAGAATAAACAGAGAATTAAAGAATGCAATTAAATGTTTTGATAGAATATAATAAAACTTGGCTGCCAACAAAAAAACTAATCTGCATTAAAAAATGAGTTATACATATGCTGTTCCTGTAATTGTTCATATAGGATTCTTGTTGATTCACCAGAACACTCATATTTGTGGAGGTCATAAATAGAGATCGTTGCATTGAGAAAAAAAAAAGGTTTTAGAAGTCTAAAGTTTATCATAGCTACCAATATTTGTAAATTTATTATATTTTGTTTGTAAAAATAATCAACTAACATAGTGTGCAATTTTCACAGGGTGTATTTTGGCACTGAATAGACTCTATATTTACAGCGGTAAAGTTCGAATCCTACAGTAAATTTACGGTCTGTATTTCCGCATTTCTAAAATGAGACACGGTTTCGATTTGGATTTGTAAAACTCTTTGTTGAGGAAAATCCTCTACATACTCATTCTAAGTATTTAAATATTGTACATCGGTGCAGATGATCCTGACTGCCGACTCGGAAAAGAACAAATAAATGAAATGTTATATTTCTCACTTGTGACTGTTACGATAAAAAACATTTCTAGACTGAACGCTAGACACCTTGTTAAAGACTGAGACTATTATATTCAGCATTAATGGTGGGTGTTTCTATAGGAAAGACTCGAATTGTTAATAGAAGCTGTGTCATGTAACATAGCATGACACGCTATGAAAAAAAATGAAAAAAGACTGAGGTCAATGCAGCCATAAATCAGAAATCACAAAGAAAAAAAGGGACTGTTGGTGAATGTATCATGGTGCAGTCTCTCAGGTCAGTAAAAAAAAAAAAAGAGGCAGTCGTGGCTTTGATGAAGTTGATAAAAAAGAGAGGTGCTTGCTCGGTAAACATCCAGATCTCTTCTCGAAACCTACAATTAATACCAATGAGGTTCCTTTTGGATCCAGTGTCATAACATTGTCTATGTAAGCGAGACAATGTGTGGCCTGTGGTTTGCACCAGCTTCATGGCCAGTGTACTATATATATATAAATATATGTGTACTGTGTAGAAGTGAAATCTGAGGTTCTGCGAATTGAAATTCAGTAGTACAGTAGTTCCGATCCCTTCCACGACTTTTCACGTTGTCACTTTGCGCCTCAGTATGATGTACCAAACCTTATTAAGTGTCTCTACGGTGATGCCAGGACTCAGAAGTGTTATTCTGATGGAAAGTTGGCCGAAATATCGCAAGTCCTACAGCGTCCTGGAACTTCACGCAAGCCTGTAGTCTATGACGGATGAGGTGCTGAGTGTGGCTTTTATCACCCTCAGGACCGAGGAGGCTTGCTGAAGTGCTGGACGAGTGCTAGGAGGAATTTCACAATCCCGGTGGTTTGCTCTGCTTCCTGATTAAACGTCTTTTCGAAACTTCTTCACAAACAAGCGGGGGCTGGTCCCCTCAAGGGTCCACAGCTCACTATCATTAAGGGATAAGTGGAGGATCTCGGCATAAGTTTGCAATAAATAAGTCCCACTTGTTTACGCTAATACACTGCGAATTAGACGTGTAAGGGAAACGGGCCACCCAGCGCTGCACGCTAATGCCAAATGAGAAGCAGTGCGTTTGCCTTTCTGTCACATTAGTCCGAGACGGCTTGGAGACACTTTACAGGCGTATCTTTTGGCACTCTGGTTTAAGAAGACTTTCGCTCTAAATAATAATGGTATCGGGTATTCCCATTTACCCTCCCCAGTGACTCATAAATCATAAAAACATTAGTTAAAATTCGGAAATCGCTGAGTGTTTCGGCTAAATAAACCCCCAGTGGGAATTTTTTTTAGAAACTTACGTGGGTGGGCATGTTTTTTTGGCAAAAACAGAGGCACTGGGCATGGGCATGGCATGCTTCACTCTTGTGCTGTGAATGCAGCTTGGATATTGATTCAGACTCAACCCTGTATCAACACGAGACCTGTTTTTCATCAACCAGGGCTCAGTTTCCTTTTTTTTTAAACCAGTCCCCTTATTTAATTTGACACGGTGGTTCCGTTAACGAGACGGGGGGACCAGATTGTTTGGATCTGGCTTGTAAAGAAAGGAAACAGGTCTCTGCTGCCCCCTCTGGGGTTAAGTGGCTGTTTAGTGATGCTAACGAGCTGAGAGAGTGAACTAAAGCAGCCTGAGGTGTGACGGCTCGTTAGCGCTAGATGGGCTAATCACACCTCTGTCGCTCCTGCGAGTCTGCGAGACGCCATGACCGCTGCCACCTGGCTTCAAGCACCTTACAGCCTTTTATGATATCCAGAGCTCTAGGGACTGTGTGTCCAATTATCTACGCTCATTAAAAACCCGTTCACTTCCTTCCTTGGTGTTAGCCCAGCGCTCTTCCTTCGTTCCTTATTTCTTATAGGCTGCCCGTGTCTGCTTATGTAAATCGTGTTAAATGAGTGACAGGCTGGCGTTCTGAAGTGGCCCTTCAGGGGTTAGTGCACACATGTTTTGTGGTGGAGAGATTAACCTTAAACTTGGGGCTTCAAACAGCGAGAGAAAGCGCAGGCAGGCCGCTCGCGATCTGGTCCCCGTTGCCTTTGAGGCTGGAGAGCGTTTGTTTGCTCAGCGACATCGTTTATTTTACTCCAGGAAACCCTCTCAGCTCACTAACACCATTCATGGTGTCGGGTGTCCATTCTGATTCCTCAAGGTCAGATCCAGAGAGGCCCAGAGACCTGAGAGTTCACAAAGCTCACGTGTGAAACAGCAAACCGTGACAAACAATGACATGTGACGCTTCCAAAACTAAAGCTTGTGTTTACGCTTTGAATTAAATTCGATTTATTTACTAATCTTCATTGGGGTGGAATTACTGGGAGTTTGTAGTCGGAATTGTTTAGAAATGACGATATAGTCTGCACTGAAAGATAACTCCTATCTGTAAAGCCACAAGATTAGTGGTTGACTCTTTTTTTTATTCTACCATTAGTAATTTAACTATTTTGTGTGACTTCTGGTCTTTCTTTGTATATTGTTATGCCGTGACTGTAGTATCTTTATAATTCCTTTGTTTCTTTTGTACCAAGATCGGTATGACCTTCAACCTTATGGTTTGTCATGTAACACAATGGTCTGATAGTTATATCGATATTCCTGATATAATAAAACGGCGCTGCGATGTATATCCGCTCACCTTTCCTATTAGTTCTATAGTAATTGCTAATGAAATATGCCTTAAGATAATAAACGAATAATAACGTCGCCTTCTAGTGTCCGGAGGAATCGAAGTCTTTCAAAGAGCGACTGTAAAAAAGGGTCACAGATCAAACAGGTATCTGATTTTAAATCTCAGCTTATTATTGAGTTATTTACCTTAAGGCACATTATTCAGTAAGTACAGTGAAGCTAATTGCAAATAGGTATGAGTTAAAAAGTGGGTGCAATGATGCTGAGTCATATGTTCAGGAAAGCACGAGGTGGAATGTGTGGCTTTTCTGATTTCTAACAGCTGCTTGACAATGCTGAAAAGCCGCTCGACTAAATCCATACCCATAAAAAATATAGTATAATATACAATACATAAGTAGAAAATGTATACTTATATATGTATAATATTTATCTATACAAATAAAAATTCGAGTTAAATGCTACAAGTAGTTTATTCCTCCACTTGCTTTCTTACATTTTTTTTTTTTTTATGTATTAGACCATAACTTTTCTCAGCATGCTTCTTCAAACATAAAATATTATGGCTTTGTTTAATGTGGAAGGTCCACAAAACATGCTAGTTCCTCTTATTATTAACAATCTTCAAACAGTCTTTCTCTCGTCATTCTCTTCTTTTTTTCTTTGTTTCGAAGTGAATATAAAAATTATCTAGCATGTCATGTGACCAAGAAACCTCAAAGTACTTTCTGGTTAAAAATATTTACAGCGTACTTTCGTAAAACTCTTAAACTGGAGACTTCTTAAAAAATGCTTCCCTTTTCAGATTCACATATTAAGAATGACACCCAAAAAAAAACTGTTTATGTTATGAAGGTCTTCCATAGACCACTGTATGTTACCATAAAAAATAATATTGTATTAATAAAAGCTGTGCATTAATATAAACCAGCTATCAGAGTTGCAATAAAATTAAAACTAGCTTTAGATCTGATTTGCTTTGGGATTGTGGATTAGGTTTTTACACTGATGCTGAATGACAGATGTAAACAGTCACGGCCATGACCATGCCCAGAATAATTTAAAGTTAAGAAAACAGAAACACGAGATGCCAATATCCATCTCAGAGAGACAGAGTGTGTAGCCACATCATGGTTTTGTCTCAGACTCGGTGTGTATTGGACAACGAGCGCTCAGCTGGACTCTCTTACTCTCAAACTTGTAGCGGTTATGTTTATGCGGCAGTTTGTTTGGGGTTGTTTTGCGGACGTTATGGGTTTCGTTCGGTGAAATTTAGATTTTCTTTAAGGCCGCTCGATTTCACATGAGCACGGTGGTTCATATGAGCGCAATTTGCAGCAAGTTAAGGCATGTTAGTTGCTCGCGGGCCATGGGTTATAATTCATTATTGTCTCTTTGCATGGAAATCATTTTCCCATTGTATGTCCTCGCAGATGTTTGTGGCAGAAAAACAAAAAAAATGTTTCACAATAGAAACGATTAGGAGGGTTTTTAATATCCAGTGCATGTGCCATTTTTTTGGAGCTTTGGCTGTATAAGGATTATGTGTGGCTTATTTTAAGAAAGAACCTTAAGTGTGAAGCATTATTTTTTATCTATCTATCTATCTATCTATCTATCTATCTATCTATCTATCTATCTATCTATCTATCTATCTATCTATCGTCTGTCTGTCTGTCTGTCTGCCTGCTTATTTATATATCTATGTGTCTGTCTGTCTGTCTATCTGTCTGTCTGTCTGTTTGTCTGTTGGCTTGTCTGTCTGTCTGTCTGTCTGTCTGTCTGTCTGTATGTCTGTCTGTTTGTCTGTCTACTTATTTATATATCTATGTATCTGTTTGTCTGTCTGTCTGTCTGTCTATAGAGTGTGAATGGATCTTCATATAAACTTGTGATTCTGCATGGAACGCAAGAAACAATTTACGCCCGCTAATAAATACCTGTGCATTAGAAGCGGTAGAATCGTGCATTAGGAAATCTAATGTCACTTTAAGGCACCCAAATTCAATAACCCAAAATACGAAAATCTAAAATTACATTTCAAACACATCGAGCTGTTTCGAATCTGCATTCGCTTTGGGGATCGTTTCTCAAATGTCGCAGAGGGAACGCAATCCAGTTTCTAGGCCGTGTCGCTCCTCTGGGCGGAGAATTCAATACCGAAATTTTGATTTCTTGGCAGATGCCTTCGTGATTGGCTTAGGACAAAATGAAAGGCAGAACCCAGGGCATGTAGGACTTAATCGCCATGCGGGGCTTTAAAGTTCAATCTGTGTGATTTATAAACACATTGAAATGTTTAAATGAAATGAAATAAATATTGGGCAGGATTTTAGAGGAATGACAGAATGAGATATGAGATTAGATTAGAGTTTCAAATGGGTCCTAATACACACACACACACACACACACATACACACACACACACACACACACACACGAGCACAAACTTGTATTGACCTTTTAGCTCGTTTATTCTTTTGCCTTGATCATCTCGCTACAGCAAACGCATCAATCCTGGTTATATGAGCTCTGCTGTAAGAGTGCAACATCAGCTGCGTGTTAACCATCATGCCTCCTACATGCATAAGAAAAGTTCTCTTTAACCCTGGTTATGCGTTCTCACGAACCGCCGCCTGCTTAGATTAAAGGCAAACTTTTCATTTTTAAAATTTATTTTTTAAGATTTCTTAAGTTGGACTACTAACATTTCTAAAACAAAACACCGGACCTGTTTTAAATATAAATACCACCCACGCTCTGTTGAACCGCTTACCTGTTTCTGCTTTTTTTATCCTGAACATTTAACCATCCCAATACGCCGAGCAGCAGAGAGCCGGCGTTCTCGATTTGACTCAGGTGAAAATATTTATTTTAGAACGTCTGCTTAGAATTAGAAGTGCTTTTCTTCATGTTACGCCAAAACGTCTGGAAGTTCGGTTTTTGACGTTTCTAAGAGAAACCGCACCCGGGGATGAAATTTCACACCATTTCAACTCACTAGTCGATCCCTGCTCTGTGAAATGCTAATATCGTGAATCAGTTCTATAGGTTCCGCATAATCACATAGACCAGCTGTGAATTCTCTCTAAAACACTGTGTGAGTCGAACTGATTAAAATCAAAGGCAAACATTCCATTAGTGGCACACGGTCAAGAAGGAACGAACTGTTTACTGTTTTCAATTGTGAAAAAAGGTGTATAAAATTGTGTGTTCCCAAAACGTTCCTTCCGTTTAAATCTTTAATGATGAGAGTATTTCAATCTGATCTGTGGTCTCTCTGTCTGCAGCTGTACAGCAGTGAGAAGCAGTGCAGCAGTGATAAGGACTGTGCGGCCAGTAAATACTGTCACAGCTCTCAGCACGGCCCGTCGCGATGCGTCACCTGCCGCCGGAGGAAGAAGCGATGCCACAGAGATGCCATGTGCTGCCCCGGGAACCGCTGCAGCAACTGTACGTGTTATAGAGCACTTCGTCCTGCTCCACTTTCTATAGATAGATAGATAGATAGATAGATAGATAGATAGATAGATAGATAGATAGATAGATAGATAGATAGATCTATCAAACGCATCCAAACACCTTACTTTTCCACTTGTGCTTTTATATGTGCTTCTTCTCTAAATTGTTTTTATCAAAGTTAGCATTCAATTTTGCCCTCACTTGAAATATTAGACCCAAAGCCTGTCCCAGCATGACAATGCCCCTGTGCACAATTCCAGCTTTTATGCCTTACATGGGATTTTACTTGACCTGCAATAGAGCTCTGACCTTAACACTAATGAACACCTTCAGGATGAACTGGAACACTGACTAAACACCCCCCAGGCCTCCTCACCTCACCTACATCAGTACCTGCCTTCACTAACACCCTGCTGGCTGAATGAAATCTCATAAATCTCCACAAAATCTAGTATAACATCTTGCCAGAAGAGTGAAGGTTATTATAACAGCAAATAGCGACATTGGATGATCAAAAAAGAAGCACACAATCATATTTTCAGGTGTCCACAAACTTGTGTTCATGTACTGCATATGACAGGACGATATAAACCATAATAAACCTATACATTGCAAATATGAGATCATTCGATTTTTTAAGATGATTTCTAGAAAGTATGACCCATGCCTAGAATGTCACTATGTTTAAAATGGATGATTATAAAGGATAATGGTAATAATTCTAGATTTGGTTGAAGTTTATTTTATGAGAAATAAATCTTTTTCATAAGGTTTTTGTGGAGTAAAGTTGAATGTGTGGTACTGAATATATGTGTTAAACATTCCTCGAAAGTTTCTTTCTCACGCACACACACACACACGCACACACACACACACACACACACACACACACACACACACACACCGTAGTAAATCCGTTGAAACATTTTGAGGCAATTGACTTTGACTAATATGAGGTTAGGAGGTTTTAAAGCACTACCATTTGCAGGGCATGTCGCCCAATCAACATGGCTTTAGATGTTCTCAACATTGTTATCATCAGCTGATTTTTTTTGTTATAATGATACATGCATTCTTTATATGCAGCAGCGAAAGAATCTATTTTACTGTTACGAAGATTGGTCTAATTTATTATCAAACTCCTTCATGATCCGTGGTGATGATAATGACGATGATGGTGATTATCATCAATTACTGTACAATTTATATTTATACGAACCACGTTTTTCTTTTTCTCCTCCCGTGTTTAGTTATCTGCGTCGCGTTCCCCGAGAACCTCATGACTCATCACATCTCACCGAAGGAGCAGAAAAAGCTAAACAAAGACAAAGGCTGGAAAAAGAATGGGAAAGTCCAGACCAAGGTCTCCCTCAAAGGTTGGAAAATTCACCTAATTATTATTATATTTTTACGTCTGTGGAGTTTAAAAACAGGTTTGGAGAGCTCTGCATATTTCTGTGTAGTTAGCACTTGCTGACCTCGTGTCATTGGTTGTGTTTGTGAAGAGGGAGTGCCAGACTGTGAATACAAAAGCATAGTTGTGTGCCGTTCGTAAAAGTATTGAAAAAGTGTTAACAAATACGCTACTGATATTAGAATAAACGAAATTCTTACTATTAAGCTAATAAATACTGCTCTATTTAATAATAGTTCCTGCTAAATAGCTTTTTCGCGAAAGACCAGCTTCTATAGCTGGCTTTTTCTTTAAAATTATTTATGTAAATTCATGTATTTAGGATAAATATCCTGATTTCATAGGATGTGTTTCTAAAATGTATGGTCAAGCCAGCAGCACATAACGTGATGTTCCACAGCATGGTTTTATTCTGGCCCTGGTGGATTGCGTGTTTAATCGCTAGATCTAAATACTGTGCAAAAATCTCACGATTTCGTAATAAAAATAAATAAATATATTTTCTATGCTAATTATTTGGCTGAAAAATTCATCTACATCACCTGCCACACAGCCCAAATGAAGCCATTAACAAATCAGGAAGTCGTTCGCTGCGTCCCTACGAGGCGCCGTATCTTTTTATTTACATACAGACGTTCTGAGGCAATTTGAAATTAAGTTTAACAACCAGAGCTCTGGATGTGTTTAAACTCCTGTAGAAGGAAGCCAAAACAATGTAATGGTCTCGTTTCCCTCCGTTCCCTCTGGACAATTTGGATCTGCAGTTACTTCCTCAGCTGAATTGCTTGATTGCTTACAGTGGGGTTATTACGGCAAACACACCGATTTGCTACGGGGCCGTAAGATACCTGCAGGCTCCGCAAATACGGTAATTTCATTTGGATAATGCAATAAGCCCATGCGATCGTGGTGTGCCATGTAATCCATGTGTTGAACTTTATTACCCATGGAATATGCAGTGTCTGTTCCCTGAAGTTCGAACCATGTAAATGTTCCCTCTGAGGTTCAGCATGGGCTCTTAAGATACAATTATTCAAGCTTTACGATCCAACCTTTCTTGAGTTTTCAGCTTGTACCAATTTTCCACCACCTCTGACTACTCGTACCACTAGAAAATCAGAATCTTCCCACACAGGTTCTGCTTTGAGTCTTTCCAATCTAAACAATCCACATGTTAAAACCTTCCTAATAATTTAGAAAGGTTCATTCAGTGCTATATGTTTTATATCTACACACTTAGTGGGGAAATGGCTCATCAAATGTTCTTTGGATAGAAAGTTCTAGCTTTTTTAGTTGGTTCTTCTCCAAGACCTGAATAACACAAAAAAAACCCTGAAAATTCTACATTAAACTACATAAACTATCCACAAATCCCCCAAAGCACCAGTAAGTAAAGGCATTAAAAACAAATGTCATATCATTAGGTTGTCTTGCAAGCTTAGAAAAAGATCTAAGATCAAGAAGAAACCTTTTAGAACCATTTTTCATTTAAAGAACCATTGAAGAACTCAAGAGTGCAAGCAAAAAATGGAAACAAAACACATAAAATTTGGTTATATTCTTGTAAAGGTGTTTGAAGAACTTGTGTCGTAACAAATATTAATTGCCTTCACTATGCCTATACTTGAAATTGGTTTTAAAGGACTGATGGGTTTTATTTTAACTAGACGCTCTGTAGTAAAGCTAAAATTATCATATTTAATTAGATTATCATTTTTAAAACAAAAATGTTTCATCTACACTTTGGATGGAAAATGAGTGTATCTTTTTATGGGACTGAAACCAATAACCAACCGTTTTAATAAACACGGTGGGTTGTTGATTTCGGTCCCACAGAAAGATACACTCATTTTCCATCCAAAGTATTCTGAAGGACCATAGGAGATTAAATGTAAAAAACATCTTGTAGTAAGTTACTTTTGGTTTTCTATTTCAACTATTATGGAAAAATAGAAGGTTTTAATCTATTAAGGAACCATGTAAGAACAATAATAAGTTAGTTAGATTTCCCAGACTCTTAGAAAAATTCCATTTAGAAGCTTAAGGGATACTTTGAGTTTTAAAGATTTTATGTACCAGTGGGGTTGATGGTCAAGTGGCAATTCTTTGAAAAAAAAAAAAAGAAAAAGATCCATTAACCCCCCAAAGAACCTCCAAGGAACCCCAAAGGAGCCTTTTTATTTAAACAAGCAAGTCAATTCATGTAGTAGACATTTCATCTAGAAAAATTATAGATTTGGCAAAATAAACAATTTTCAAGCCAAAAAAATAAAAAAAATTAATTTTCTATGTCTTAATTCGTTCTATGTAGGTCATGAGGGCGACGCTTGCCTGCGTTCTTCCGACTGTTCAGAAGGTTACTGCTGTGCCCGCCACTTCTGGACCAAGATCTGCAAGCCGGTTCTGCGCCAAGGCGAAGTGTGCACCAAACAACGCAAGAAAGGCTCGCACAACTTGGAGATCTTTCAGCGCTGTGACTGTGCCAAAGGCCTGGTGTGCAAAGTGTGGAAAGACGCCACATCCTACTCCAAGTCCAGACTGCATGTGTGCCAGCAGACCTGAGAGGACAGAGGGAGCGGTGGCGAACGAGGGAACTGCACCGGAAGGCCCTTCGTTCCCTCCAGAGAGCGAGGTGAAGAGGAATTCCTCTTCCCAGGACTCAGAAATATGTGAAGGGGAAATCATGGATAAACGAGTGGAGGTTACGTGAGACAGAGATTCATCTGGGCCAGTGTGTGTGATTCTGTATGTGTGTTTGTGTGTATGTACATGTTATGTGTTTGTGTGCACATGTGTTTGTGGGCTTGTACTGGATGATTGAGGTTCACTAGCGAAGATCGAGGTTCATGATCAGATCCAGCTTTGGTTTTTTTTTTTTTATACCAAGCGTCTTTTCATGACTTTTTTTTTTTTGGGTTTCTTTTTTTTTGCTGAACATGCTTTGAAGAGATTTATTTGAAAGCCATAGCCTTAACAACAGGTAATGAGATAATGAAATAATGTTGCTGTCCGTAGAAAGTTAGGCTCGACAGCAAAAAAAAAAAAAGACTGAGTTTTCCAGCAAGGAGACGCACATAGATTTCATCCACATTCTGCCAGGCTTCAGGGGAATCTATCAGAAATAACCACTATATGCCATGGATTCTGTGCAAAACATAATAGTTCTGTAATACACTCAATTATATAACCACATGTTCATGTTTGTTAGGTCTACCACATCTCATTTCAAGCTTATTACTTTCTTTAAGCACTCGTTTTTTTTATATTGTCAAAAAACTAACAAAAAAAATGTGCGAACAGTCGGTTAGTCTTGTCATTTCATTTTTGCAGAAGGGTACCGTACCATGCTTCAGTGCTGTTTTACTGGTTTAGGGCTGTATTCAGTGTTGGGGAGTCCACAAATTCCATCGATATTTATTCAAAGGAAATTTCTACACT
Source organism: Silurus asotus (assembly GCA_024362625.1). Lineage (NCBI taxonomy): Eukaryota > Metazoa > Chordata > Actinopteri > Siluriformes > Siluridae > Silurus > Silurus asotus. The sequence goes on from MU551713.1 coordinate 374,931, forward strand.
TATACCTTCTTTTTGGTCGCCACAGCGGATCATCCGTCTCCATACCCCCCTGTCCTCTACACCTGCCTCTTTCAACCCAACTACCTTCATGTCTTCCATAAACCTCCTCTTTGATCTTCATCTTTTCCTCCTTCATGGTGTCTCCATCCTTAGCATTTTCCTACAGATTTCCCCCATGTCCCTCCTCTGCACATGTCCAAACCATCTCAATCGGGCCTCTCTCACTTTGTCCCCAAAACGTCCTACATGTGCTGTTCCTCTAATAATTCGTCATTTCATCCATCGTCCATCATCACGTCCATCCTCATCACTCCCAGACGAAGGATGTACATAGTCAGAATCAGAATTGTGAAGTTCCACTGAAACTTTTAACATTTTTTAAAACATTGAAAATTCAATTACATAAATAAATAAGAACAAAGTGAATCTTTACAAAATCTCTCAGACATCATTAAATATTTAAATTTGAATTTTAATATTTTATTTAATATTTAAATGTTACATTTGTGTCAGACATGGATCATGGAAAAGTTAAACTTAAAACTGTCACAGGGGCGGATGGATTTATTAATGCACATAAAACATATTTATTACAAGTTTCTTTGTTTTTACATTTTTATTAACAGCATTATATCAGCTGTATATTAATTTATAGGGAGAAAACTGATAGTTCTATGTGAAATCAGACATTGAGCACCCCCGTATTACCAAAAATGGCATGATCCTCGATTTATAACACCTCTGCCAAGATTCGACTGTGAGATTGGTAGTCGACTCAGACATTTTTTGTTAATTCAATGTGCTCTACTGTACAGGAAATATGCCCATTGTTTGGAGGATAAGTTCATGTTTTACTCAAGTTTTAATAATAAATATAGACTTTTTATTGACTTTAAAGGGATAAAACTATAACTGAAATTTTTCTGTCATTAGCAATTGCCTCATAATTGCACTAAGTAATGTTTGTTAGTATTTACAGCCCAAAGCACACATTCCAGCATGACATACTGAAGGTACATCAAAATGTCAGAAAATCGTGCTGGATATAATACACAATGCTCCAGGTGAATCTTATATCGTGCACAAAAATTAGTTACAAATATTTTTTTATTATTATTTTTTTTTACACGGTTTCTTAATTGTGTTCAAGTTCGAAATCTTGTCCTGAACGCCCAATTTTTTGGATTAGATTCTCACCGCATGTGCTTAACTCAACTCTGAATACAGCCATTAGTGAACAGTGGCATGGGTTACAGTTTACATGTTCTCAAAGTCCGTGAGTATGGTTTTAACTAAAGTGCAAATTGAGCATATGGCCCACTCCAGGGGAAGGTGCTCTGCGAAACAAAGCCTAATTCTCTGAAAAACCTTTTTTTGTTGTTAAATAATAGCTAAAATATGCATCAAAAATCCACGAATTAGGCGCCGCTGTTTGTTTTACAGATGTTGCCTATTTGTACGAGGCAGGATCCTATGAGCTTAGTCTGTTTTCACTCGGGCAAATATCCGTTGCCATGAAAAGAGCACGAACGCTCGAAACATCGATTCATGACAACACCTACCAAATATGGATCCAGAACATACAAGCGAGTGCAGGCTCGGGTTCAGATTACAGATCTTAGACTTAAAATGGCGGATGTACTGTATACAATGCCAATGAGGAAATCTTTCTACAGAGTGATGTCAGAGAACATGAACTGTCTTTATTATTCATACTTCATCAGTGCTTTTCAGTTTTGTGTAGGAAGATTTAAATTGGAAAAAAGACTTGTTTACAGCTTGAGACGGTTCATTTGAGAAGAATCTGTAGATTCACAGGAGTGCCTTATGATTGTGAATTTTAGGTTAAAGTAAATGTAGCCTATGATATTCGATTTCATTACAAATGGTCTATTTTGTGACGTTTTTTTTTTATTGTATTTTCCTATCAGTTAATAAAGAAGTAATAAGCTCTTATTGTAAATAGCAAGAAAAAAAATGGAAATGAAATGTATTTAAAAGCAATTGTATATCGTGTATATATGATGATGGGAAGTACAGAGGCTGAAAGTGTGTTAGGTATGGAGCCTTGATGAAAAGCAGCCGTTGTGGAATCGAAAGCAAGGTCCTTTTGTAGGCGACTTTGCCTACGTTCAAGCCACATATAAACCTATTTTTTACATCTTCACCTTTGTGCTACACAGTCGAATTTAAGATATATTAAAAGATCTCCATAGAGAATTATCACTATTAAATTATTTTTTAGAACGCTTTGAAATGTTTTGTTTTTAAAATGCTTTCGAATGAGTCATTGTGAATTTATTTTCTACTTTCTGAAAGAAAAAAAAAGATTACTTTGAAACTTGTTGCCCTTTTGCTTCCATTTCCTTCCAGTGTACGTTTATGTTTAAATGATTAAAGAATGTATTTTGTATTACAAAACATGGCTCTTGAATTATCTTGAAATAAGCTGATTGACACCGACAGTTTTTCCCCTAATAATAAAATAGCAACAATATTACTGCTACTAATAGTAATAATAATATTGTCATAGCTAGTAATAAAAAAAAACTTTGTGATAATTACCATAAATATTTTAATTTGTAATTTCTTTTAACATAAACATTTGTTTAGTTTATTTAGCTTGAAAACAATGTTTAAATTTTTTTATATTTAAATATTTATTGATGTCAAAACTAGACATATATACAGCTCATAATTTATAAATGTGTGTAGATATATATATTATATATATATAATATATTATAATTTTTCTTTTTTTTACAAGGACTGGTTACAAAAGGCATATAGTAGCCTATGGAGCTTCTATAATTATTATTATTATTATAATAATAATAATTATTATTATTATTATTATTATTATGCTGAAGTGGAAGCTCAGTGGTGCAGATGTTGATTGGAAGGCCATGAATTTAAATCCCAGCACCACCAATCAGCCACTGTTGTCCCTGTGCAAGTCCCTTAACCCTAAACTGCTCAACTGTATAAATTAATACTTGTTAATTATCTGTAAATGTTAATGCATTATCATTAAAATAAAATAATCTGCATAAATAGTAAGAGGCTTTAAAATCTAACCTGCAAATCAATCTATTTTTACAAACTAAATCTGCCAAGTATGAAAAGTTTCACCACCTTCATAACGAGATGTAAATCATAGTCACATATCTCTTTCCTCTCATTGAAAAGCTTTGAATGGCCAAATGGTCCAGGTTACAATGCATTCACTGTAAGTGATCTATATTCAATGTTCTCCAAACCAACATTTATTGCTCTGTACAGTCATCTCTTGTCGAAAAATAAGCGACCTGTGTGTATTTTTTTGTTCTTTTTCCCCGTGGAGGACCCAGCCACCATTTTTCATGACTGGGTTCACATTTACAGGCCTGATACATCTATAAAACCTTAGTTCAGACTGCAGACGGGGTGTTTGTGCGTCTGGCTGACTGAGCAGAAGGACAGGCAGAATGCTTATTCCAAAAGCTTTTAACATTAAAAACCACCAGCAGTGCTGGCGCTCTCTATATAATTCCCCTCTGACCAAGGAACCGGGCTTTAATTGTGTCCGCTGTAAAGCACGCCTCCCGCTGTGACTCTCAGATGGACGTTTTTTTGAAGTGCAACAAATATGTAACGTGCAACTTTTGGATTCTGTAAAATTTCAGCGCCACTTTGGAGCATCGTAAAAAAAAAAAAACGAAAGTATTTACTCACGGTGAAAACTAAACAAATCAATCACTTCATAAGCACATTACGAGCACTATGTAGGCTTCTCTGTACCACAGTGGGATTTCACTCTTACAGAAACAAGACATTTCAATTATTTGAATACGTAATACATAAGTCACTTTGTTTAGTGTTTTTCTTTCTTTCTTTCCAATAATGTGTTTTGGACTACACCAACATTACAGTGTGTGTTTTGGAGAGATTGAAGTTCTTGAAGTGGATTAAGATTGAGATATACTTTGAGTTGGCAATTTATTATTTATGAGCTCATTAAACATATAAACCTGCGGTGTTGAGACATACTAAGTTAGTGGTGTTAGGAATACTGATTTGAGCTCATTCATCTAAAGGGTGTTTTTAAAGTCAGGTAGTGTAGGTGAGGTGTGGAGGTCTGAGGTGCAGTCAGTGTTCCAAGTCAACTCAAAGGTGTTCAGTAGGTTTGAGGTCAGAGGTCACTCAAGATCTTTCAATTCAAACTTTTAAAAAATCTTGAAACCGCATTAATCAGAATCTGATTACTTTTCGTTTGAAAACGCAGTTCTTTCTCTCTATTTTATCCTTCCTTCCACACTGGGACGGCGTTTTCAGTCAAGAAGAAAATTATTCGAACGTGTATAAATTTGGAAACACTGTTTTCATTTCGCAGTTTGGACTGTAACAACGGAGGCTTTCGAAAATGAATTTTTAGTCATTGCCATTGTCATTTAGTCATTTTACTCATTTAGTCAAAGTAAATAAACGGCAGGACGTCTTACGTTTTGCTGATGTGCAATACAGCAACGTGAGCGCTTTCAGATGTTTCAGTGTGATCGAGCAACTTTTGGGAATCGATTGATAAAAAAGTGTGTACATGGAGCTTTTTTAGGTGAATTATTGTAGATGTAGCCTTTATTGATCACACAGAGAAATTGATGGGTTGCAGTTGCTCACAGTAAAATGAAGGTAAAAATTGAAGTAAAATAAAAAATAAGAAATACAAAAAATTACACATTCATTTATATATTAGGTGAAATTAAAAGTGTAGCAGACGTGAACCAGATGTTACAAACAAATAAAATATGACTACAATGCTAGTTATCCAATGCTGGGGAGGTGGTAGCTTAGAAATTAAATTATTAGGCTTTGGATCCAATGGTCATGAGTTCAAATCACAGTCAAATCAGTTTGCAACTTCTGGGCCCCTGAGCAAGGCCCTTAACCCCATAGCTGCTCAGTTGTAAGAATAAGATAAATGTAAGTCAGTTTGGATATGGGTGTCTGATAAATGCCATAAATGCAGTCATCAAAGTTATTGTACATGTATCAATTATTATTATTTCACATAATTGCCCAAGATATTAACAATATATAAATGTGGCATGAGAAATCTATAACTATAAGTGCATCTATACTGCTTATAAAACATCTTCATGAAGTTTGCTTTGTACACATGGGTACTGTCATGCTGGAACACGTTTGGGTCTCCTAGATCAAGTGAAGGGAAAAGTTAATGCTACTACATTAAAAATGTCCTATACAATTGAGTGCCTCTGCTTAACAATCTTTATATACCCTCTTCCTGTCATCTCTCTCTCTCTCTCTCTCTCTCTCTCTCTCTCTCTCTCTCTCTCTCTCTCTCTCTCTTAAACATGCTCCTGAGGTTCCAGTGACCAGTGTTCCTGTCCTTTCTTCTCTTCGGATCTGCCTGGTTCATCCAAACCTTCTACCTCTGGATGGAGTCCCTCTGAATGGAGACCACTCTGATGTTCTGCACCTACAGCCTAAAGATCCACAAAGCTGCTGAGCAACTCAAAAACCCTAATATTACACTTCCCTTTTAAATCCGGTTCCTCTCAAGGTTTGTTCCTTATACCATCTTAGGCAGTTTTTCTTTGCCATAGTCGCCACTGGCTCACTCATCAGGGATAAACAATTTTGAGGAACTAACTTACAGCCAATAAACCAATACTGTATATATTTTGTGGCTCAAGCATACTGCACTGATCTTTTACAGTTCACACACAGACTAAGCACTGACTCCTACATCATCCCACACCAGTGTATCTTTATTAAAGCGACAGTCAGAAGACGATGGGGATCTGGAGCCGGCTTGTTTCTTGCTTCGTTCCAGCTGTGTATAGCGCGAGACTAATCGCCCCATGATGAGCGGCAATGTCTCAATTCTCATTTCCTTCAATCAAACAACAGCAAATAATCGCTCAGGAAACTGTGTCAAATCAAGTGCAATGAAAACCTGTTGGGATATTCCGCTCACTTCAAAGTTGAACACACACATGGAGCAGGAGGCAGACAAAACAACCGCTCTGACCATTTTCCATTGCTTTCTTCTACAAAAAGAAAAAAATGAGCAACATGTTCCTCCCAGCGCTCATTCCCCAACTTCAACATCATTTCATATTTATATCAGCTTACACAACAGAAAGGGAACAAATTTCATTTGGCTCGGACAAATGAGGCAACATACTGTCTGATTTAAAAAAGACTTAGGAATGTATTGATGGTTATTAGCTATTACGGAACATCTGGAACGCACATTCGAGAATTTGAGGGTGAACTCTAGGATTTCCTACTACGTAAAAGTGTTTATAGCATAAAGAAAATTAATATACAAAGTTTATAAGTTCAAAATGATTGAAAACTGTTGTACAAGATTCTGACTTACAGTAATATATATACTGACTCATATATGATATAGACAAAAGTTTTGGAACACCAGACTTTTTCAACCATGTGAGGTTCAATGAAATTCAATGCAATTTTATTTGTATAGCGCTTCTGATTTTGGAGTATAGTTGTGGAAATGTCAGCCAAAAGGGCAATATTAAATCAGGTAATGATGTAGGGTATGGAGGCCTGGGGTGAAGTCATCATTCCAATTCATCCCTAAGATGTTTAATAGAGAAAAATCCAGATATTGGGTCTGAGTTTGGGTCTATTAGTGCAAGTGCAGGAAAAATGTAATGCTATCCAAAGACATCATATACAATTGTGTGCCTCCGATGTTTTGGTAACAGCGAAAAACTACAAATAGCTGGAAAAATGTTGTTTATATAATGTTTTTAACACATTCATGAGCACTGTAGTAATTGCTTTGATATCCGTTCACATCATGTTATAACAACCAAAAGCATTAATGGTTATAAACTCAACTCTGGTAATAAATTAAATTCATTCATCTGGCAGACTGATGCTTCATAACAGGTTTCATGCAAATATGTTGCTCGTTCTTGTAGATTTCTTCTCTATAACATCCAAAGGATTCGACCATTTCTGTCTATACAGGCTGCCCAGGTGCTTGTTCAGTCTCTTGTCATTTCAAAACTGGACTACTGCAACTCTCTGATGGCAGTTCTTTCCCTGAATGCTATTCGTCCACTGCAAATGATCCAAACCACAGTGGCAAGACTTGTGTTCAATCAGCCCAAGTTCTCCCACACCACCCCACTGCTGCGCTCCCTTCACTGGCTTCCAGTAGCTGCACGTATCAGATTCAAAACACTGATGTTTGCCTACAAGGCCAAAAATGGACCAGCACCATCTTAGCTCAGTGACCTCATCACATCTCGCACTGCACCACGCTGTCTGAGATCCTCCAGCACTGCTCGACTGGTACCACCTTCTCTCAGATTGAGAGGTAAGTACAATTCAAGGCTCTTCTCTGTTCTGGCACCAAGGTGGTGGAATAACCTTCCCCTAGATGTCCGTACAGCAGAGTCCCTGATTATCTTCAAGCAACGACTGAAGACCTACCCCTTCCTGAAATACCTAAATTAGCACTTTCCAAGTTTGTAGAATTCGAGTTATATTTATATTTAGTATGTAATCTTGCGTACCAGTGTAGATTTATTCATTACTAGAGATTTAAAGCACTTTTGTACGTCGCTCTGGATGAGGGCGTTTGCTAAACGCCGCAAATGTAAATGTAAATGTAAAAAGACCACCAACGCTTAAGGAAAGGAGCATTCAATTCGGACGAATAAACATTGACTACATTTTAATAAGGTATGATGACTTTACAGCAGATTTCTCACAACTATGTGAATGTGTCTGTTGTAAAGAAACATTAATAACTTTCAAGATGGGGTTTTAATATTGTTTTACTCTATTTCTATATTTCATTTAAAGGTTAAATACTACATGCTCACCCGGTGAATGTGGAAATTCCTACTTGGTAGAAGTTGGAGGAGAAAAGTGAGACTGGTTTAAAGAGCAAAAAAGCAATTTGGAATGCACAACACACAACTTGTGAATAATAAAACACCATGTTGAAATGAGAGGTCACTGGAGGTAACTCAAAGAGCCTCTTTTGACAAGCATGGTGAGCTGGAAAAATATCTTAGACGGTGTTAATACGTAAATCTTTGATGGGCTACAACAGCACAAGCCCACATTAGGTTTCAGTCCAAGTCAGCCAAGAACAGCATTCTGAGGCTGCAATGAGCACAGGTTTACCAAAACCATCCTACTTATATATACAGTATATATAAACATAGCCTAGCCTGGTTAATTTTTCATTATTAATTTCTGCGGATGTTAAGGTCAGAATTTAGCTTCGGCTGCATAAGTCTTTCGACCCAACCAGCCTTGGGTCAAAAGTTCATCCTGGTGATGGTGGTGGTTGTGTAATGGTGTGGGGAATCCCTTTATGGGAACAGGTTAGCCATCTTATAACTATTATAGCTATTTCCAGTGTGGTAATACATGCTGTAAAGGGATTTAAACTGGTTCTATCCACATTGAATCCGAATGGGTTTAATTGGCAAGTGTGCTCATACACATAATAAATTTGTCTTGACGACAAAAACATTTTGGCACAGTATGTCAGTTCAAGAGAAAAAAAAAAGAATAAAAAAAGAACAGATTTATACAGCCAGGGTGAGGTGTAAAACATTACAATGGGTTTTACTTTACACTTAAACATTGTCTCCCGAGTACAAGCTGTGAATCCAACAGATTCCTAGGAGATTCACATGGGATGTAATAGATTAAGAGGGGATTCACAGCATGAATGTGAACGTCTGACAGCAATTATGTGATGCAATCATGGGCCGTCTCAAAGGAATGTCTCGAACATTTTATAAAATCCATGCCATGAAGTAATGGAGAGCAAGAAGCATTGGAAAGCAAGAGTCTGATGAGTATACAATTAACTATGTACCTATAAAAAAACGTTTACGGCAATGCTTGATGTGTTGTGAAGGAAAATGTGGCTAATATATTTCATATTTGGAGTCTGTAGATTACCTTCATGGATGAGTTTTGGTTTCCTTTGGTGTGCTTTTGATTTTACCATGTCACTCATTTCCCCAAAGATGCACCATCAATAATCCAACTTTATATTTATATTCATCAGAATTATATCCATCAAAATTCAGTAAATGATGTAGGGTAAAGAGGGGTAAACTCAGAGATCATCCACTCCAACCTATGTAAATCATATCTTCATGGAGCTTGCTTTGCACATAGATTTTTGGAGTGTGAAGATTTGTGCTTTCAAAAACAAAAAATGTCTAATGTATAGAGCTTGTAACAATGCACATTGTCACAAAGCAGGTTTACATAAATAAATAAATAGATTAAAGACATGTATCCCTATAGAGTGAGCCAATGTGAGGAAGAAACCTGGAGAGGAACCAGACTCAAAAGGCCCCCGTCCACATCTGAGTGGCAACCAAATATAACTTCATTATAGTTAGCATTATCGTTGAGATAATTAACTGTTTACTAATGGAGATTTTTGTGGCAACTGTAGTAAACCGGTCCAAAATCATCTTCATGGTTTCTAAAATTCTCTTGCATTACTTTTCTAAACACATTTCAGGCAGTTTAGACCTTTGCTTTGTGGGTGTGGATGTTCTGCGGCATCTTTTTGTACCTTCTTTCTGGATCCGCCTGATTCATTAAGTGCCCTACTTGTGGGTGAGTCACTGCTGCTGAGGATGGTTTCACTTCAACGGTTTAAAGATCCATTAAGTTACTGCAGAGGGTTAAACTTGAAAAACCATGAAGATGGATTTGGACTGTATTTAATTTAAACAATCTGAGACCTGCGATGTTGTATGGTTCAGAGACAGTGGCATTGAGTAGAAGACAGGAGGTGGAGCAGGAGGTAGCAGAGCTGAAGATGTTTAGATTTTAGTTGGGAGTGACGACAATGGACAGGAATAGAAATGAGTTTATTAGAGGGACAGCGCATGTAGGACATTTTGGAGACAAGGTGAGAAGGTTTCATTGAGATAGTTTGGACATGTGCAGAGGAGGGACATGGGGTATATCAGTAGGCGAATGCTGAAAATGGACCAAGACCAAGGAGGAGGTTTATGGATGTGGTGAGGGAAGACATGCAGGTAGTTGGGTTGTAAGAGGCAGATGTAGAAGACAGGGGGGGTATGGAGATGGATGATCCACTGTGGCAACCACTAATGGGAGAAGCTGAAAGAAGAAGAAGAATCTGCTACTGTTGCTTGAGGCGTATAATTAGCACAAACAGTTTTGCATTCAAGTGTCCATCAGTGAACAGTCGTTAACCTTAACAGTGATGGAACTATAATGAATCGACATTTGGTGTCATTCTTTTTGTGTCTGGTTCCTCTCAAGGGTTCTTCCTCATAACCTCTCAGTGAGTTATTTCTTTGCCACTGTCGCCACCAGCTCACTAATCAGGGATAAACTTAAATGGACTTCTTTATGCATATAAAATTGATATTTGTAATCTATTTATTTCTGTAAAGCTGCTTTGGGTCTTTGGTGTCAATTGGTAAAAGTGCTCTAGAAAAAAAAAATGTGATTGAATTTGTTTTGTTCTTTATTTCAACATATCCTTGAACACCATTTCTTATATTGTGAAGAAGTGTGACATTAGTGCCAGCAACAAAGTAATCTCTTTTTCACATCCACTTAAAAATCTTTAAGAATCATATTCTCTATACTTATTATACTGAATACCTGAAGAGTCAAAGATTTTTTGAATGATTTTTCTATTGCATTATGCCAAACATTTTTATATAACCTGATTAAATGAAAAAATATTTCATAAACACTATTTTGTATAGTATTTTGTGTATTTATGAAAGCCACAGATTATATTTTACTCCCTGACATTGGGTCCTTGTTGTGATCATTTCTGAAATGTTAAGGTTCGGATTAAACCCATTCAGTTCAAGGGAGCAGTTAAACCAGCCTAAGAACTCAATAAAAATATCAATCATATAACTGTGATAATGGTAGGATATGATTCCCACTACTGTAAGTAAATAAACAATTTCAGACCCTTTGTTATGCTACAGGAACCGTGGGGACATCAGACTCCAATCTGAGAACTACATCACTTGAGTAAAGCTTGAAATAAGTTCTTAGCTTCTTAAATTATAATCTTTTAACATTATAAATTATAGAACAGGGTTCACAAATTCAGGATTTAGCCATATTTTGCAGTATTCCATTTTAAGCATGTAATAAATGTTCCCCTTACTGGGAATCGCATTGCTAAATATAAACTCCACAGATATTTGTATGAGTGCGAAAAGTTTTTTTTGGACTGTTATTTCAATGTAACGTGATTATGCATGATATTTTTTTCCGTTTCAATTGAATGCAAATTTTCATTTTAATGCAGCACATGCTTATGAAAATCACAGGTCCCTTCACATCATTGAGGCCACTTTTATGAGTCTTTTAAAGCCTGGGTGTCTGGTGGAGAAACCAACAATAAATCATTTTCTCACTTTCCTTGACAGTACAAAGGCAAAAAAAAAAACCTCAGTAATTACAGAATACCGGCCTTTCCCTCATGGCCAGCAAAAAGTTTCTCTTTAACTGCCCAGCTATGATTTTGTGCATATGTTTTTAATTGTATATAATGACCAAGTCTGGAATTACAGCAAATAATGGAGTAAGACACACCTTTTAAGGCAAAAATAACAGTGTTTTTTCAGGTATCTTAAGTTCATTGCTCAAAAAAAAACACCAAAGTTCAGCTCCAATTTGGACTGAAATTGGAACCTGAGTAACGTTTAAGCGAGCTTAGAAAAGGGTGTTAGATTCATGGCAGTCATTGGGCCACCCACATGCAAAGCACCGGCTGAAATCTGTTCATTTGGCCTGCTCTCTCAGCTGAGACCAATGTGTCATGGTTTTCCAGCTCGGTTGTTAGTGTTGGCACTCGGCCTCCCATCAGACCTGCTGTGACCGATCATCAGCCCTGATCAGACGCCTACGATGGCATGCGCCACGCTTTTCCTGGATATCGCTGATGGAATAATTGAGGCAGAGGTGCCACACAGAACCTGACTGGATGACGTCTTCTACAATTTCTATACCCAGTTCAAATAACAAGTGCGGTTAGGGAACCTCCCACTGATTTGACATGCATCATACATCATGGATGTCAGACGTTTGTGGGTCAGAACCGTTATAAGCTGATTTCAGCAATTTTCAGTATTTAAATATTTGTTGTTAAATAACATTTTTAAACACCTATTAGAATATTTATTATTAAAAAATATACAATTTTATGAGTTGGATGTATTTCAGAAAAATATTTTTTTTTACTTTACAATAGCATCATTTGTGTATATTTGTAAATCTGCACACACAAACACACACACACACACACACACACACACACACACACACACATATATATATATTTGTGTGTGTGTGTGTGTGTGTGTTTGTGTGTG